>JANHGB010015568.1:0-11644 GCA_026283785.1 Coracopsis vasa | reverse complement strand
ATAAGCAGATGTCATCATAGATAATCCAGATCTCACAGTAGTAGTCAGATACACTTATAAGAGACTTCTCATAAACTGGGCAGCTGTGGTGCAGGCAGCGCTGGTGTTTTTGAGGTCCAGGGCAGAGCTGCAAGCAGGATATGCTGGCAAGCTCAAGGCCCTTTGGATGATTTTTTTCACAGGGCAGAATAGGCAGCTTGCTTTCCTTGCCCCCCCCCCCGCTCCAGCCCTTCTCTTGGGTTTTCAGACCCGGCCCTCCTCCTTATCCTGCCTTTCGACTGAGGTTTCCCAAGGCACAGGGGAGAGTTAAACACCCCAATTTGAATTTCAATGCAATTATTGCACCTAAGGCTTCATTCTGCTTCTGTAAAAGCTCATAATGAAAGTGCTGCTGCTCCAGCCTCGGAGGATCGGGTTCCCGATCTGCTTTCGACAGGTCCAGCTCTCGCCCTGCTTCTCTCCCTCCTGCCCTTCAAGGGGAGGAAGCCTTTGCTTTGATTTTTTTTTTATTTTTTTTTTTTCCCATCCAGTTGAAAAGCTTTGAAGGCAAAAGTGGTGCTTCTCTCCCCCAGCCGAGCAGGATTCCTACAGGGGCAGGGGCTGTAGGGGCAGTCAGGCAGGTCCCTGGTGTTGCTGCCCTTGGGGCAAGCAAAACATTAAAACATTTTGGGAAGGCTGGCCAGTACTGCCTGAGGAAGCCTTTTTGCAGCTCACAATTAAATTGCTTCCAGAAACCTGATGCCTTCAAGGGAAAGGAGGGGAGGGAAGGGAACGTGCATGGAGCTGGAAGATAGGGATGGTTCAGGAGGGAAGGTAGCATCTGGGAGACCTTGGCTTGGTGGAGGGCTGCTTTTCTGCAAAAGCAGGTGCTGCCTCTGGGGGCTGGCTGGGAGGGGGTAGAAACCAGTCACCCTGATAGGAAGTGGGACATATCCCAGTAGGTCCTGGTGACTGGAAGGAGAAAGGTCTGCGGGGTTGGACCTGTGTCACTGCAGCAAGTCCTTTTTTTGGGCTTTCCTCTTCCAGTGTGGCATTGTCCATCAGGGACTTGCTGGGGACAGATAGCTTTGGAGGAGCGTGCTTGCAGGGAGATTTCTCCTTTTTCCTTTTTAATTTTATATTTTCTTCCTCTCCCCTGGTAGCATGTGGTTGGAGCTCTTTGAATGGAGCAGGCTTAATTAGTTTAATCAAAATTGGCCTCCTGCAATCCTCAAGGGGAAGAGGTGGGAAGCACAGGGCTGCCAGCGGGTTTGTCCTCCCATTTCTCCCCCGCTATCAGCCCTGTTGGCAAAGCAGAGAAACCAGGCCCGGCTTTGGCACAGCGTTACTGCTCCTGAGGGTCTCCCCACAATTTGGGGATCACAGGACCGAACCTGTTTGGTTTTGTTTCAAGGCTTTTTTTTGTTTGCCTGATGCTAAGTGAACTTCGTTGTGATTGCAGCAGGCTGGGAGGATGCGCTTGGGGGGGTCTGCTGGGTCCCATCACTGCCTGCCCCATCTGTTTGTTCCTGGGGGATAGATGAGCTCATCCTCCTCCCCCCCTTGATCCCATGCTTCCATGTACCCCAGCCTTTGCTTGCATCAGCCTCCCCAGGTTTTGGGTAGTGGTGGCCACTGGGTGCATTTTGGGAAGGAGGGATCTGGAAAGTTGCTGTGCCAGCAGCCTGCTCTTTGGATGCTGCCTGCTAACAGCACTGGAGGAGAAGGAATCTTCATGTTCAGTTAATGCATGCCTACTATAGGAAAGATAGTAATATAACTATCTTTCTAACTAACTAATATAACCAGATGCATGCATAAATAACGACTAACCAGAGCATTGTCTTAACATGAATGTTAGGTGTCTTCCCTGCTGCCATGGGTCTCCCTCCAGTCCATCTCCCCGTGCCTCTGCATGGTCTTGGCAGCAGTCAAGTGTTGTGAGTGAGATCAGGGAAAGAGATCTTGTTACCGGGCCTTGTAGCTCCAAACAAGAAACTCGGAAGATCTTTCGGGCCTAAATTTCTCCAGGGAAAAATGGTTCAAGTTCCCTTATTTGAGACCTGCAGAGGGATTTCCCCCTCGGAGCCCTGACTGTCTGTGAGGAGAGCTTTTCTAAATGATCTCAAATGCTATATTTATTCCTATTAGCAGGCTCGTGCTGCTTGCCGGCCCTTGGTTTGAGGGCAGTGGCTGTAAACAAAACGCAGGGAAACTTGGACAATTTCATCATGGCTTTTTTTTCCCTGTCACAAGGAAATTACTGCATGCAGCAGTTCTTTAGGGGAGTAGGGTGGTGGTTTAAATGTAAATGGCTTAGTTTGCAGTCAGATACACTAGGCTATGCTGCTGGTGGTGCTTCTGCTGAATCAGAGCTGGGCATTTTGGCGGGGAGAAGGGAGGAATGTGGGATACCTCCTCTGCCTTTGATTCACCTCATTCCCCAGTTCCTTCTTTAATCTGGGAGCTGCTGCCTTCTCTGCTAATGAAGCTCTGCAAAGGGTTTTGGGATCTCTTGGAAATCTGCTGTGAGGCATTTTATTACTTTTTTTTTTTTTCCTTCCTTTACTTGGAATTGGGGTGCTTTGGGAGGCAGGAGAGCCTCTTGTATTTTCTCTGTGCAGCTAGTCCAAAATACCAGGTACCCAGTAGGAACAGGGGGTGAGTTTCCATCTGAAGATGTGATATTTTCTTTCTACCATTTATTTTATTTTTTTTTATTTCCTGCCTTGCATTCCTGTGCCAGTTTTCCCATAGAGTGAGTTTAACCCTCCTTGTAACACATGCTTTGCTTTGTTTTGGGAGTTTCTGTGGGGCAGGTGGGCTGTGCAGCCCTGGCTCCATGCACCCTGGAGCAGGATGCCCCTGCCAAGCTTCATGCTTTTTAGGGTGAATCTTTGGGCTTTTGGGTGCCGGGCTGGGAGAAGTGATGCTCCCATGCACCGCAAGGATGTACAGTGCCTAGCACAGGGGGATTCTGTGCTGGGTCAGGGTTTGGAAGGAGGTAATGTGATTTACAGCAATGGATCTGGTTAATAATCTCCAGCAGCTTCTGTATACTCAGGGGTTGCTTGTATTCCCAGCCAGGTGTTTGCAGACCGGATCAATATGGCCCTATTTGCATGGAGCTGTCCATAATCTAATAAACCAACCTCAATCTGTGTCCTTTGCTTTCCCCAAACGTCTACCCAGAGATGATCCCAGTCAGACTGGACTGGTAAGTGTTCCCCATGATGGGAGAAGCTGTTTGTGAACAGTGCCTGGCCCTGTAACTGCTGGCCTGGGTTCAGATGTGGCACCCCAATGCTCTAAGTGGGTACCGGGTGCCAAGGCTATGCCCTCCACCAGAGCCTGGCCTGTGTGAGCAGCCCTGCTTTTTGGGTGTGCTGGATGTTTGTAGGTGCTGCATGGTGGTTTTGCGGACTGTCGCCTCCCCAATGGCACTGACATCATGGGTTTTCCATTAAATCCCTCCTATTATCACATTGCCTTTGGGGGGCATCTGCTGGGAACCCCATTTGGAACAAAAAATGATGGGTTTGAGGACTAGATGTTTGGCAGCTTCTGTTGAAAACTGTCTTGGAGGTGTTGTGTTGCCCGGTGACTTAAATAATACAAGGTGGCGCACAGTGTAGGGATAAATTACAGAAAGCCGTGGCCTGAGGAGGCTGTGGGCTGAATACATTAAAGTGTGATGTTTTCAGGCCAGCGGCTGAGCTGGGGAGGGACTTGGGTGATGCTTTCTCTGGTGCTGGGGGATTGGTTGAGTTGGAATTAGCAGTTTGCAACCATGTTGATTAAAAAAAAATAAATACATAACAGCACTAAAGAATTAGATCTCTTGTCCTTGTGTTTGTGAGCTGTACCCGTGTGTGTGTGTGTGTGTGTGTGTGTATTTATTTTAAGCTGGAGAGCCAGCAGTCCAGTTGAGGGGACGGCTGTCTGGGGAAGCTGCCTCGCTGGGCTGCTGTGCCTGACGAAGAGCTGTGTGCTGTTGCTGCTTCTTGGCGTTTTGGGGAGGTCACCAGCACAGAGAATAGAAATCCCCTCTAACACCTTGAGCAAGCTGCATACTGTCACGGTCCTCTCTCTGCCCAGTCTTTTATTTATAGGAGAAGCCTTACCCAAAATAGCTTTTTTGCTTTCCCTAAGCTGATGGGCTGTTTCCCACCTCCCTCCTTTTTTTTTTCGTTTTAAATATACTGATAAATTGAAAACCCTCGGAAGCCAGTGCTGTGAGGAGCCACTCTAATCTAAAATGATAACTTTGTCATTTTACTTCAGCCTTGGTGAAGAGCGAGCGGAGCTGCCTTTGCAAGCGGGATCAGCCTGTCTAAACGCTGGTGGCTGGATTTTTGTTTCTCATTGGAGTGCAAGCCCAGAAATTCAGTTCATCATTTCCACATCCCATTTTCGATTTCACAGGCAGCATTTTGTAATCCGTGTTTGGCCCAGCCTGGCTGGCCTGTCCATCCTTGTTATCAGAAGAGGAAAATCAAGTTTCTCTCCTGGTTGGATAACATTTTCAAATTCCAGAGTGATGTCGATTAGCAGAATTAGCAGTGGCAGGTTAACCGGCAAAAATATCCTTCCAGTTGTGAAGTGTTCATTCCTGGTCACTACTCCTTTCCCAGCTCCAGTGGTCCCAATCCTGGACAGGTCTCCGGCATGGAAATTTTTCTCTCAATTCAGTGTGATGGTTTCCTTTGACATTTGATATTTACAAGGCTGGAGCCAAAATGAAAGTGGATCTGCCCATAACTTTCTGAAGCATGCTTTCTAATCTCAACATTAATGTTTCAAAATGCAATCTGCTAGTGCGTATACCTTTGCTTGTTTACACACATCCTTTTTGGTTTTTTTTTTCCCCTGTGCAGTGTTTCTCTGGTGAAATGTTCAGAATGATACAATACCTGGAGCCTCTGGATGGATTAGTCCCTGGCCTTATGCTTTGAATTTGGCTTTTAACTCCAAGTCTTTAATTTTAAAAGGTTGCAAATATTTTAACTTAGTCTTTTGTTTTGTTTTTTTGTTTGGGAGGGGGATGTTTTTATGAAAAATCATTGTTGCAGTAATAATTGCAAATATTGCAGTGATATGATTATTGCAAATCTCTAGACGAGAGACACAGTTCACAGCGCAAAAGAAATGAATTGGAAAGAGTCGCAACTGTCAATCCTGACTTTGTAGCACAGGGCACAGCCTCCTCAGTATGTTTTATGTAAAGGTGCTGATTTCCAGGAGGGCATTTGGTGTAGGAAAGTTGCAGGCAGTGAGACATGCATCACCACCATGGTGGAGGTGATGTTTTAAAGGGTTTATGACCCTTGCTTCGCAAGGGGTTACCTATTTATTTCTGGTATGACTTTGTGAAGCTTCTCGCTGCTGTGCTGTGCTTGCTGTGGCCATGCTCCTGGTGCATTCCGTGTTTGGGGGGAGCAGGTGGCAGGAATGGTGTTTTCAGCGAATGTATTATTCCCCCAGAAAACCCTGGCTGTTAGGTCTGGTCAGCAGATGTGAAGTGTCAGATCAGTATTGGTGGTGGGAAGAGGATTTGCAGTATACTTTGCTAATGGAGGAAAACCCAAGGAGCAATTCTGTGATTTATGCTTTCAGCGATGTGAAATGAAGCCGTCTGAAGCGCTTTGCTCAGCAAGCTCTTAGCAAACTGCTTCTTCCTTCCTACTTTATGCAGATTTTCCCGAAGAGATTGTTTCTTGCCTCTGTTGCTGGATGGACAGAGGTGGCTAGGGGACACAGACCCCTTAAATGCATCTGGAGGCACAAAGCATTGAGCATGGGAGCAGGGAGTGAGCAGTGCTTGTTGTAGCTCGCTCCAAAGCCCCAGTGCAATTCTGTCCCCAAGCGGCTGAAAAGGTCATTTAGCGTAATAGCAAACGTTTAATTTTATTTTTTTTTTCCTCCACTATCTCAAATAGTCAAATTAGCATCCTTCCTCTGCTACAGGAGCTTCTGGCAGGGGCGTCCCAAGAAGGATTATCGGTAGGAGCGCCTGGGCCAGGGCTCTTCCTCTCCCAAAGGTCCCTGGCTGCTATTTGCACATCCCAGTGTCTGACTGCAGCTGGCATTTCCCCTGTTCGGTGGAATTTACTTTCTGCCTGGCGAGGGCATTGGGTAACATTTGCGCACCTGGGCTGCTTAAGCTGCGGAGGGGCTGGGGGGCTGCAGTGGAGAAGGTCAGGGGTCTCTGCTTTCCTTATGGGCAGGAGGGAGCAGGGAGAGCAGCTGATGGATACTGTGTCCTCTATCTAGGCTCAAGCAGGATTGGGAAAACTATGTTATCTGTGCAACTATATGGATCCATATCTGATGTTGGGTGGATGTGGGCTTGGCCCTGTCTGTGGAGAGCTCAGACCCTGCTCAGATTCCTCTTGTGGTGGATGGATCGGGTTGGGCAGGCAGGTCTGGGCAGCGGGTGCTTGGTTGATTTTTATTGTGGCAAAGGGTGCTATATTTCCATTTGGATTTGCAGTGTGTGCTAGGGAGGTGTGCAGCCTAGGGTGGGATTTCTCCTTAGAAATGGCTCTTTTGCATCCAGGTCTAAAAAGCTGAGGGGTCCTGAGTCATGGGCTTTTTGGGGCAGGGTGACATGGGCAGCAGTGTGATGGCATGGCTGGAGGTTTAGGGAGACTATTCTAAGGGCAAACAGGGATTGTTTACCATGAGAAACCCACACATGATATGGAAAGAGATGAAACACAGCAAAGGGTGGTGTTAGGGGGAATTCCTGGTCTTCCCATGCTCTTGAGGCAGGTGGCAAAGTCCGTGCAGGTGGAAAGACAGATTTTTATTTCCCTTTTTCTGCCATGTTTGGTTAGATCTGGAAACATCCTTTGGCAAAGGCAGCGTGACTGGCTGGCTGGGTGCTCAGGGGCCAGGGCTGAAGGTGAGTGCCAGGAGGGCTGTGGTGGTGTGGTGCTTCCAGCCCCAACACGTGGTCGGGAGCTGTGGGCATGGTTGGTGGAGCATGCCGGTTCTGCGTGCTGAGGCATGTGACTGCGGGCAAGGGTGGTGGATGGACCTGCTTCAGCCTCCATAGGCTGCAACTGAGAGAGGAGCTGTGCAATTTGGAGAGGTGCCTGTGGTTTGTATTTGAAAGGAGCTCCATTAGGATAATTTTTAAGCTCCTGTTTAACCAGAAGGTTGTCTCCTGTTTAAGAGGGATGATGCTTGTGTGATGGGTCTCGTGTCATGCTGCATTCCCTCTTCCTGGTCCTTTCTGCTTTTTTAACTGCTTTTGCTTCACCCTTTGGGGATGCTGAGCCTGCTGCCCCAGCAGCAGCCAGGCTTCCATCAGCACCCTTGGGTAGTGATGCTCTCCTCCCTTGGGTAGCTCTTTCCAAGGATCATCTTGGGCTCTTGCCCATTGCATGTAGTCAGCAGCCTGCTGCCTTCCCTCTTGCCACATCTCCTCCCTCTACGCAGGCACTGATGCTGGATCTGACCCTGGTTAGCAGTTGCCCTCACAGGCTCCTGGGGAAAGCCCCTCCCTGTGGCTCTCCAGAGGCTCTCTTAGGCTTGGCGAGGAGCGTGAAGGAGACCTAAATGAAGAACAAATGAAAACCATATAAAGACAAATGGAAATCAGATTTAGGAAGCAGACGAGACAACCCTTTGGAAGGGGCAGGGGGGGCTGTTTGCTTTAATCAGTCTCCTTGGGTTTCAGGCAATAATAAAGCAGATTTGTTTTCTTTTACCTTCTCTTCCCCCAGCCCTCTCTCTTTTCCTCTTACTTGCTGTTCTCAAAACAGCCCTGGATCCCGCAGCACCAGCATCTCCTGCTCAAGTTCTCACCTTATGCAAATGGGATTACTGGCCAGTCCAGCTAACATCTTGGCCATCTTTTCCCATCTCTTGTCTGGTTCTCCCTGTTGGGAGCTTGTCACCTCGAGCCAGCCTGCCTTGGCTGGGCTGCTTGGGATGAGTGCCTCCCACTGCCAGAGGAGCTATCTGGACTTTCTGGAGTGAGCAGTGGAAGAAACTCCTCCAAACAGGCTGAAGTTTTCTCTGTACTATGAATTTGTCCTGGCATGCTCCGCTGTGTACTCTAGAGACAGTTCACAGCGGCTAGCTAGCCATGCTTGGAGGAGATTAAAGTTTGGGCAGTGAACTTGGGCAGTGCCTCTAAGATGCCTGAATTACCTCCTAACATGTGCTCCCCTGGGATGTGGTGGTGTCTGGTGGCTGCAAGGAAGGATCCTGCCCTTCCAGCCACCACGAATGGGTTGTTTCCCTGCAGAAATGTGTCTCCTTCCCCTTCCATCTTTTTTTCCCTGGTCATCATCTTGAAGCACAGCAGGTAGCTCTTGGGCAGGCTGGGTCTGTGTGCGGCTATGGGTCAATGAAGCCGACCCCTTTGATCCCCTTCCACTTCCAAGAGTCCTGGTGGTAATTCTCTTCCCAAGCAGAGAGGCCAGACTGAAGTTGAGATTAATGATTCCCATGACCATCTCTGCAGCTCTCAGTCTCCTGTGCTGGGCAGCACACAAGGGATGAAGTTCTCCCACCTTGAAGGGAAATGCGTGCCCTGCATGCTGCTGTGTGCCTAGTCAGGGAGGTCTCAACTGTGCTTACTGCAGCTGGGCTGCTGCAGCATACTGGGCTGTTGTGGTTGTGTCCCAGGTATAACTTTCTCATCCAGAGTTGTTTTCTATTTGCTGGTGACAAGTAGAAAGACAAGGGATCCAAGGTAACTTCCGACATGGTCTAGTGGATTGCTCTTTGGTTTTGTAACCCTCTTAATCTCTGTTTTATGTAAGATTCCCCATCCTGGAGAGTAAATTCACTCACTCTGCTGGGATGTGTTGGGAAGGCTGGTGGTGAACAGCCTCCAGTATGACCCTTAGATTTACAATTGTTCATGCCTCGGGCAGAGACTTTCAAGGTGCCAGAGCTGTGTTCCCAGCCAGCCTGTGAGTCCCCTCCTGTGTTAAGGTGCAGAGTGCACAAGTGGTGGAGTGGTTTATCCAGGGCACCCTTCACCTCCCACACTCAGCAGGATGCTGCTTGTGAATGCTGCAGAATTGCACACACAATTGACATACAATTGCAACCATTTTCCTGTGTGGCTTGGCACATCTTGTGCCTAGGCTTTGCCAATAATCCTTGATGGAGGCTGTGTCTGATGCCGGCATCTTAGCTGCTTGGCAAGAGCCACTGGGGAGAAAGTTTGTGTGGGTTTGTTGCCCAGGAGGGGCTGACTTAATGAATGTTTGCAAGACTACCAAAGGGCTTTCTGGTTGCAAACTGGTTTGGTTTTGCTCTGAAAAGTAGAGTGAAGCAAAAGAGCCAATGGTGCCCTGTGGTGGCTTTTTTGCATCTCTGAGGCTGACACAAGGGGAATTGCCTCTGTTGCAGCACAGGGTGAGCATCCTTGCTTGTTCAGTATGGCAGAAATCACTCTTGTAAACCTTCACCCCAGTATGTAACTGTGCTGTGGGCTGTTATCTCCCCCAGCTTGTGCAGGTGGGTACTTTGGCACCCTGGCCCTGGATGCAGAGCAAAGCTCCCTATCCTGCACTGTATTTCATCTTCCAGTGCTTCCAGAGAGGTCTGTGCATACTTCTCGTTGCTGCCAGCAAGCTTCCCTTTCACTGTGCCACGGTGGGGCTTTTTAAAAATTTTATTTTATTAGGAAATTCCCATTTGGTTGCTTTAAAAAGTAAGCCCTTGTGGCTGGCCCCTGGCCCGCCGCTAACAGATCTGTTTGAGAAAAGGCTGCGTTGGCATCCTGCTTTGTTGAACATGCCTCCTGGGAAGGCGGTTTGAATATCCTTCTGTCTCCTCCGAGCAGGGAGCTCTCAGGACTGCCTGCCGCCATGGGGATGGGGAATGCTCTCCTCTCCCTTTACCACCCACCCGTTGCCCATGTTAAATCCTCCCTTTTTTTTTTTGTCCGTGGAGGAGAGCGAGTGCTATGCACGGTGCGTCCCGCTCCATGCGGCTTTTCTCTTTCCCCATGGAGTTCATCCAAAGTTCGCATCCAGACGATGAACAAAGTAGCTCAGACCTTTTCCTGACTCCTCACCCTTTGTCCTCATCACTTAGTGACAGACAGGAATCAAATGCCACAGACAGGCTGACGGGACAGGGCTGTGTGAAAGTCCTTAGAGGAGGAGGGCAGCAGTGCTGGATAGATGGGGGACTTGTGTTTAAACTCCTCTCCCTCTCCCCCGGTAAAGAGCAAAGCTGCTTTTTACTTTGAAGGGCAGAAGGGATTTCTTTTTTTCTTTTCTCTTTTTTTTTTTTTATTTTTAATTCCCCCTTTTTTCTTTTGGCAGAAACCGGATAAGTTTTTAGCGTCAATAGACATAGGGAAGAAGGACCGGATGAAGTGTTTAGCACTGGGTGTGCCTCCTGTCAGGAGCAGGGGAAGGAAGGGACTATGGGCCCTTACAGATCTGCCTGCATCACCTCTCTGCTGGAACAGGGGAAAGAGTGGGTGCATGGTCCTCGTCCCCATCCATTTCTAAAGGCTGCATTGCCTTGGCTTGGTCTTCCATCTCTCCAAGAAAGGTGGCTTGGTCTGGTCTTGGCTTGGTCTTCCATCTCACCTGGCTTCAGGGCTTCCCTCTGGGCAGTGGGTGGGTAGTACTCCACTGAGGGTGCGGGGGAGTGGGGTTTAATATCAGAGGCCTCCCTGTGCTGGTGGCAGGCAGGAGGCACAGGGTGGTTTAGCTGGGCAGCTGCCTAGATTGGGCTTCTCCCTATTACCAAAAGCTGGGAAGGGACCATTTCCTGAGCTGGCAGTTGGGGCACTTAGGAGACTTGGTTCTGCCTGTCAGGAAGGGAAAAGACAAGGGAAAGGAACAATTTAGTTTGTTTGTTAGCACGTCTCTAACTCAGAATTGGGATGATTCCTGATGGGTATTTATACTTCTTCCAGATGTCCTCCCCACCATTCACCTTCTTTCCTTTTTTAAATGAAAAATGACAACTGGAAGATCTGGAAGTCCCAGTTGAAGAAAAGATGGCAGCACCTCATGCCAGAGCTTCTGTGGGGGCTTTCATTGGTGCTGTAGCACGAAGTTTGGTAGAGGTTGGAGCGTAAGGATCTCAAGCCTCCAGGAAGAGGAGGTCTCCAGAAAATGCATGGTAACCCTTTGCTTGGGGCTGCTTCTCAAGAGGTGCTGCAATCTTGCAGAGATGTACTGGGCTAGGGCTCTTGGTCCAGGATCATCTTGTGACTGAATGCCCCATGTCTGTCTCTGGGAAGCAGGGACCTTCCCCTTGATCTCCTGAAGGTATCCTTCTGGTGCAGGCAAGTGGCTGCAGCCTTGCAGAACATGGTATCTGTTAAAGCCTCTGGAACAAGCTCCAGGGATGTGGTGCAAGGCAGGGCTTCAACTGCTCAGGGCCACACTGTTGGCAGGGAGATGTGAATCTCCTGGCTGTTGAGGCACGGGTATGTGATTGGGCAGGGACGGGAAACACTGCTGTCAGAAAAGGACTTTCAAAGGCTTGGAAGAGCCCTGGAAGCTGTGGGTGAGAGGAGGATCTCTTGGGTTCAGTTTACATGTTGAGAGAGACTGCTCACAGCTTAAATGAACAAGAATAATGTTGGCTGCTCTGTTGCCACAGGAAAAACCAAATGGCTCAGCAGTCCCAGAACTGAGCAGGGAGCTGGGGTGACCAGCTCACCCCA
>JANHGB010015564.1:0-10922 GCA_026283785.1 Coracopsis vasa | reverse complement strand
GCTGAAACATAAATAGCATGGGAGCTTAGTGTAAAATGATTTATTTGTTTGGGTGTTGGGTTTGAATGTCAACAAACTCTTTCAGATTCACTCTCTCCCACTAACATTGGCAAAAACTATTACTGTTGCAGTTCCTTCAACTTTTCAACACGGGTTGCTACACATTCTCTTGCCCTCCAGAAACTCATCAGCCATCTTGCACAAAAAGGGACTCATTCTGTTCTGCCTAGGATTGCATTAGACCAGAAGTACACAAAGGTAGGTTCTCCAGCACTTCACACTGTTAGCACCTGTTTAGTAAGAATCTAAAGAAGTCTTTCTTGTCCTCAGTTAAGAAACAGGACAAGAGGTAAAGCAGTCCCTGCTTATATTTACACAGCCAAACAAACGACAATAATTGCCAATTCCAGAGTTTTACCATTCCATTGCTTTCTTACTATGCTAATGAGGAACCCTCAGGGAACAAGGCCTCTGTAAATGATGGATATACAAAGAGTTGTATGGATCAGACACAACTGTCCTTGTGTATGTACAGAGTTTCATCTGCAACAACAGGGAGATGCAAAACCTCTTTTTCCTAAGCTTCCCACTAAGTTTATTTTCTGGAGTACGTGCTTTGTGTATCAGTTTTCAAAAATGTTTTTGAAAGGAGTTGAGAGTGGGATGATGCAGGAGTCAAGAGCAGCTACAGCTCTATCATGTGCATGAGAAAAGGGTAACGTGTGCACTAGAACTTCATGTGCATGTATAAATGGAGGTGCCACAAACTTGCATCTCACAAAGAATATACTGCAGCAAAACAAACCAGTGTTGCTGTACCAAAAGGCTTCATATCCACTTTGGTCTTTTTCAGCAGGCTATTTGATCACACCCTACAGGCTGAGCTTTGATCTTCACCTAGCCCTTTGAAGATCCTTGCTCTACACAAGTTACAGATATATTTCATATATCTATCACTCTATAACTGTGTCCAGTGCAACACTGCCTGTATGAAGTACTTAGCACATTCTAAAATCTTTCTATTTCTATATGAGTGAAGGGAAACAAATGTCACCAATGCCAGTAATATGTCAAAAAGAGACTGAAATATCATAAACATACTCATAAGCAAAGCTCATTAACTGCTTTTCCTTCAAATGTCTGTCTTTTGCTGGGCTGGATGGGAAGTTATACAGTAACATGTATTCCAGCCAAAATTTCAGATTTAAAGAAAATGTCAATAAAACGTATCTGCCATGAATATTTAATTAGGTATCTAAAGAAGTCAAAAGGCCTCACTGTCTTTAAACAGTTCTGCATGCTTTGTTGTTTAAATGGCATTTAAGGAAAAGTCAAAGAGGAGATCACTGACTGCGCAGCAACCATTCCCTCCCTCATCACTGGGAAACAGCACAAACTTTGAATGCACCAAAATTACACAAAGGAACTTTTACAGCCTAAAATTCTGTTCTACTTGAATATGAGCTAGAACAAGGGAACCTTGAAAACTGGTCCTGTTGAGTGAATTAGAATGAAAATAATAGAGTTTGTGATCAAATTGTCCGCTACCCATGGTGTGCTCCCAAGGCAGGTTCACTCTTTCACATTTACTTTCAGGCCAGCATCATTCATGGGCTGCAACAAACTGCACAGCCCTCTCAAAGCCCCCAGTACCTTGTTTTCTTTCTCTATCCAAGCCCTGTGTGTCTACTCCTTGCTCATCTTAATAGTCTTCATTCATCACTCTTTCTGAAAGTTCTATGTTGACTTGGTCTCCCCAACTCTGTTTTCCCCACCCTGCACTCATGAAGCTTTTTGTTCTGCATTTCTCCATGCTCCACTGCTGTCATGAAAGAGATGATTCCTCTTTTCCCTTGAGGGTGCCAACTGATCCAGAAAGCAGTAGCCAGCCTCAGCCAAACAAGCAAGTGCCTTTCTCCTTTTAAAGACCAGCTACACCCTTGTCAAGATAACAGAACACACATTAACTGTGAACAAACAAAATAATGTAAATTCCACCACTCACTGTGGAATTTGCCTATCTGAACGTTAGCCGTCAGAAAGCTGACTGCCTCAACCAAGTCCAAGTGAGGCACCTGAGCTTCCTCTGTAGCACGTGGAGGCTGATAAGCCCTTTCAGCTAAAAAAAATAAGACTCCTGCAATACAACAGCTAAGTAAGATAGGTCAGATGAGTGCCTCTCTCTTCTATTCCCATCATCACAGCTCTTCAGCTGGCTTTTACTTTCAGGGGATTTTAGCACCACTTATATCACACACTGCTGGTTGCAGCAGGGAGATGTACAAAATACTCATTCCTACATAAGCCATCAGTAAGAGGTAAAATGATAAAAGCAACATATTCTCTGTCATGCAGAATACCATACTAGATAAGCATCTCTTGTAATGCTAATTCAAGCTAAGAAACACCTTCACATTATTGTTACTGTGGGAACAACCGCAGTTGACCAGTCTGATATATCCTTCACAGAGGTTCCCATCCAAAGACAAATGCTTAACTGTCAAAATGAAATCTGCGGTCACAGATGATCTTGTGCATAATACCACAAGGGCTGACTTGCCTCACCTTGACTGACATGTTTTCTTTGCAGTTCATACTCTTTCCAAACTCTAGTCAACCAATTCTGATGTGTGTCCTTCCCTACCAGTTACTTCAGCTCTGACTTAGTTATGTTCCCCAGTTTCATGCAATAAACCACCTTGCACTCAGCATCAGCTGCTGCATAGCATAATTTTCTACTCCTATGTCAAATCAAGGTCCATTTAATCATCCCTAAATGCGGTGTTAAGCCTTCTGTCTGCATTACACAGAGAAAAATCTACATGAGGTGCTGCTGTTACCACTGTAAACTCTTGGTCAATGTTAAAGAGAATGCAATAGCTTTCCTTTTGCAAACCAATGCAGAATAGAAGTCCGTTGTTGACAGTGACACATTTTCTCTTTTCTTTGTGTTCCACGTAAGCTGCACCAACATCCTGTACAAATACGGAGTCAGTATCAACAGCCTTTCGCACACTTCCAAGGGAGTCAGTGCTATCAGAAAGTCTTTCGTACTTCCCACATATCACAAAAAAACAATCAAACTAAAACAACCTCCTCCAAACATACACACACACTAAACACTCCTCATATTTTAATCTTTATCACAAAATAAACTGATACACAGGTTCTCAAGAATCTAGAAAGACTGCATTAAAAGTCTTTGTAACATTTAGCTTAATCTTCTGTCCCCTGAGCACTGTGCATCTGACCTAGACATTCAGGTTGTCTTCTCCTGACTGATGGCGAAATATTTATGCCTCCAATCATTTAATGGCTGTCCTGACAAGTTTCTCATATCTTTATCTGAGTCAAGTCTGTGAGCATATACTTATGTACTTGAAACAGCGTGGCTGTAAAGGATTGTTCAGCAAATTAGCTTAACCTGATCCAGGCAACAGCAGCCAAACTTTTAATTGCAAGGCTCTGAACAGTGCATCCCAGGAGCACCTCTTTCTAATCCAAACGTTCTGCAACAGTAGCAGCAAGGAATCAAACCACAGTTTATTTTGTTACAAAAGCCCACTCTGGTCTGAGTTAAAAAATAAAAAAATAAAAAAAAAAAGAAGAAAAAATAATCCCTCTTCTTTTCTGTTTATTTTAAAGCCAACCTACCTCTGAACTACTGCTCTGAAGGCCTGTGGCTCTTTGAAGTTTTGGTAAGGGAACTAAAATTATCTTCCATACTCCAGGGCTGGCAGTTTTCCGGAAGCTCGCAGGTCTGCAGAAGTTGTTACACTGTTTCCTTCTCACGCTCTGCACTTTGGTTCTCTCTGCTTCACTCCCACACTTTCCCTACCACTCCTCCTCTCTGGCAGCCCAAAGGTGCTGCACCAACACTCTGCAGATTCTCTGCTGTGGGCAGCAAACGTGGCACATTTGCCAGCCTGAGATAGCGTTTTCACTGGTCTTGGTGCTTCTGGTTTATGCTTACGCAATTCTAATGATAACTGCCCTGCTCTGAAACTTATTTACCATCGTACGTGTGTGCCTATCTGCCGTTGCCAATGGGCTGAATTTAGATAAGAGCAAGCAGCCACACTTCTGAGTGAAGTGCAAACTAGACTGGATGGTGAAGCCTGGAGGATAACTTACATACCAAATGTGAGTTGGTTGCAAAATAGGAATGAAGATAAAATAGCTAGCTATGTTGTTGTATTATCTGGGTGCAATAAGGGATATTTACATTACTTGACAAGTTGGAAAAGGGAAGCATTTAACAACTGAAAAGCAACTAATTCCGTAAGACATCAGAAAGCACAGTGTAACTAAACTTTATTATTAGCTGCTTTACTTTAAGCTTTAAAGGTGAAATACTGGTCCTATTGATGCGTTTCCAGCACCTTCAAGGCACTCAGAATTTCATCCATTTATTAATTCACCTGTAAAACAAGGATAAAAAAATACTGGCCTGTAAGGGATATTTTGGGATTTCATTAATTCATGTTAGCAAAATATCTGGAGAGCCTTCAGTGAAAGTCACCACGAAGTTGCAAGACATTATTTTTAGTCCACAAATACCTACCTTGGCTGAGTTTTTCCTGGTAAGAACAAGAATAATTAGAAATTATCTTTTCCTTTGAAATTTTTGAGATGAAATTTTACATTGCTTAAGCAGTCCAGAAACCTGAGTGATGCACTTTGCAAAGCAGAAAAAACTGCTTTAAAATTCTAGAGACATCCCTAGTTGAACCAACTTTGGACCATCCATTTCAACAGAAGACACAGATGGACTGAAAAACAAAACTCATAAGTCTGCTGCAAACCCCAGAAATCCTTCTCACTTGGGGCTCAGCATGGGAGAGCATACTCTGTGCCCTCAAGCCTCCCCAAACTAACAGCAAGCTTGTCCTTGAAGGCAGCAGTGCTGCCATCTCTTCCCACACAGTTGTGAGCAGCCCTGCTGTGATGGAAGGAATCACTCATAATTTGTGTTACAACTGTTAAAAGCCCCTGCTGTGTTCAGGACTAGCTGTACTAGTCAGTGATCCTATATATACTAATAGATGATTCCTGGTCTGTAAAACTTAAATGAAGAGACATAAAGAACAGAAAACAGGAGCAAAATAGACCCCATTTTTTTGGAGTGAGAAACAAGGCAGGGAGACAGTACTTTCCCAGGGGCACAAAGAAACACAGGTCACAACAATCACAAGTGCAACAGCTAACTATTAGCTCAGATGTCTTGAACTTGAGACCAGTTCCTTCACTATTCTCTCTCCCTGATTTAATGCTGCTTTAATTCCTGTGTAGCAAGCACCCTGATGATAAGCCACAGTCTGCAAAATTCGGGCCATGCCAGGGTGACCCATGGGAACTTGAGAGCTGCCATGTGAACTTGAAGAACAACTGCTGCTCACCCATCTTCCACCAGAACTTTGTTCTAGTCCTTTGATCTGGGAAGTCAAGGGATGCAGACAAAGGGAAAGCTTCTTAGGAGGAGCCCCATGTGCATATTGGATGCAGTCTGTTATAACGTAAGTGAAAGAAGCTGCTAAAAATTCTGCTCAGGTGGCCCTGCGGTAGAACAGAGAATGTCAGCCTAAACCAAACAGACCAGCAAGCAGCATCTCAAGTTATTCAGCAGGTTTTCAGCATTTGAATTAACCATTTTATATCCAGTTTTTAAAATGCCTTTGTTTAGTTAATAGTGTCCACAGACAATGAGATCAGTGGTACAAAACGAAAACTATTACTGCAGCTGTTCTCATGGCTTTCAGCAATTGCAGAGAGGAGGATTTAAAATAAGAACAACAATAATAATAATACCAGCCATCATCATCAGAAATGCAAACCCACACTACTGACTTCTTTCTGTTGTAGAAGGGAAGGCTTAGGCCACAGTATCTGTTTTCACCCACTTTGAAGCCTTTAATAAGTAGCTCAAGCAGAAAATAACTGCAGATATGCTCTGACCACAGCATGTATTTCTTGTATTACTACAATGACATTCAAAGCACCTAGGTAATTTCAGTCCACACACCCCCTGTTGCAATGTACAGTATAAGGATATCAGCTATACCACCCAGAAAGCCAACTGATCCCTCTTTGGGGAAACCCACTCAAGAAACTGATAGATCTCTTTCCAGCAGTGATCAGATCCACTCAGATCAATCTCTTTTGTGTACCAATTTATCATCAAGAGTACATAATAAACACTTTGAGCTGCAGCTCCTTTTCTGTTCGGTTATTATTAGCTCTGCCACCAAGTTATTAACCAAGCAGAGCCTGAATAAGCAGTCCTCTGGGATAAGAAAAAAAAGAGAAAAAAAGTCATGCACATCCAGGAATTGATTATTCATAAGCTGTTGACTGAAAGACACGAAACTTTTTGGGACAGCTACAGCCAGCTTCACGATACTCAAGATCACAAAATCATCATGGTTATACGGAAAAGTGCTCTACTGTCCTTTTTCTACATGCTTATAACTTCCCCTATTGCACATTTTCAACAAGCACCTTTGTGTGCTGACTCTTGCTAATTGCCCTCTACAGTGCTCTAGAAAAAGCCCCTGCAGCCTGTTCTGCCAAATTCTACCTTGGTTTATTATTTTCTTATTATTTATTCATATTGTTTCATAACTTGAAGTATATGTAACAGTACTACAAAACTACTATGTTCCAAAAGAAGTCAAGAAGAATTCAAGTAAAGGACAAGGCTCAAACACACAAGGTCACTGTGACCAGGATGCCAAGTAACTGGAGAAGGAGAAAAAAGTTGTTCAGTGCAGTAACAGTATGATTTTCTTTTGCAGACAGTGACCTCAGCACTTCCCATGTCTTCTGGAAATACTGTTCCCTTTTTCCAAGGAAGGACTGAGGCTACAGAGAATTTGGTTTTTGCCTCAATGCTTCCATTCAGGGATTAATTTTTCTAGATTCAAAAACATTGCTGTCCAATGAAAACGAGTGATTTGTTGTCTGCTGTAATCAAACAGAACATAGGGGAAGCAAAGAAAACAATCATGTAAACTGAAATTAACCAAGAAGAATGCTCTCAAAAAGGCTCTTACCTATGTTCTCAAAAAGGCTCCTCCCTTGTGCCTTTATGGACTGTACTAATTAATTAAATCTCAGAAACCACAGCAGCTACAGCAGAAACAGAACAGTCCAAAGGAGGAAGGAGGGAGAGAAAAAAAAAACAAAGTCAAAAGAAAGGGAATTATCAAGGACGGCAGACCTCCTCTGACCGTAGGAGAAGACTACAGCCTGGGACCAGGCCTGTGTTTTACTGACAAAGGCTGTGTTTTCACAAGGGGGAAGAAAACTTTTACTTTTAAGAAGTATTAAAACCCTCCCACAGGCAGGGTAAATTGCATTTTAATCCAGTGTAGGTGGGAGAAACAAGCACTAGACAGAACCCTGGAGATTACCTTTGATCAGCCTACCACTGTGAAATTACACTCTGTGTTTGTCCATACCAGGCTGGTACCACACAATCAGCTGGTATGTTAGAAACATACCTCATTTTCTACAGTAGTGAGAAACAAAAATTTTCTCCTTAAACTATTTAATATATGTAAACAGAGTTACAATAAAGATACGGTGTTTTGAAACATATTGAATGTATGAAACTATGATCCATCTGTATGAGATACTAAATCTGTAACACCACTCTCTAAAACATAGCAGCTATTCAAAACTTGAAGAACATAAAAGGATGACATAATACAAACAGGATATGGAAGCATTCATTTTGCAAAGCAAGACCTGCAAATGGACAGTTATAACCAAAACCCCACACAGTCCGAAAAACCACCCCCCCTCAAGGCTGAATAGACAAATTCATGTAACTCACAGCATCTATAAGAATCTTGTGTTCATCATAGATGCTTAAAATACCACTTTTTAATAACACCCACCTACTACTTTGGGATGCACTCAGTCTGAGTGCGAAGGGAGCCTTTATGATCCCTAAGCCAGTCTTCCAAGCTTGTTTCACACCTATTTATAGACACAATTAGATTTTGTGATTTCAGATTAGGCTAAATGTCTTCATGTGTCTGCAGAACTGAATGGTGCAAAGTGCTTGACCAAGAAATCAAGTTTTCTTAAAAAGTAAATATTCTAAGTACGGCTTAAACCCTTACAAAAAAGGCTAGCCCTGTGATGCTTTGCAAGGAAAGGCCTAAAAACCTAGCTCCAGGATACCCTGGCATGTTACTCATTCTACGGAATAGCAAGGAGGTCTCTATGGCAGCACAGCAAGTCAAGGAAAATCAGTAACCAGTGCTGTTAACACCCTGTAGCATATCCCTGCTTTCTTGCAGTCTCTCCCTCCACACACGTTCAGGGCTCAGAGAGCGGAGGCTATTCAACCTGGAGAATTGAAGACTCTGGAGACATTTTATTGTGGTCATTCAAGGCCACTTAAAAGGGATCTATAAGAAAGATGAGGTAAGACTTTTTAGCAGGCCATGTTGCAGTAGAATGAGGGTAATGGTTTTAAACTAAAAGAGGTGAAATTTAGGCTGGACATGAGGACAAAATTCTTTACAGTGAGGGTGGTGAAATACTGGCACAGGCTGCCCAGAGAGGTGGTGGGTGCACCACCCGTGGAGACATTCAAGGCCAGGCTGGATGTGGTTCTGGGCAATCTGATCTAGTTGAGAATGTCCCTGCTCATTGCAGGGGGTTGGATGAGATAACCTTTGAAGGTCCTTTCCAACCCAAGCTACTCTATGATTCTATGATTCTCCTCTTGCTAAACCAGGGAGTTATTTCAGCCTGGAACCACGCACAAGGAGCCCAGAAAGAACCAGTTCAAAGTCACAGACAGCCCAACATGAGGGAAAGACAGGAACGCAGATGGGAATCCTGAAGCTTCTGAAGTTGATGATACTTTCCAGGAGGGCATACAGAATCTTTGACAAAATGCTGATAACTTTCTGAAAATGTCCAGAAATTGCAGTTAAGAAGGTGCCAGGTCATCAGGGGATACTAAAATGTCAGAGTGACAGGTAGCAGAAGAAACTACAGAAAAAACCTATATAGATTAGAAGGGCTTTGGTAGCCAGCTGAGTTAAAAAACCACTAAGCAACTGCAAACAAGATGCATATGTGCTCCAGTTTCAGTCCTCTCCCAGAGGTCCCCAGCAGAGGTTAAAAGCAGCAGACTCCTCCAGTGTCACGCCTCTGTGGTAGTAGTGGGCTTGATAGCAGACAATGCAATATCTTTTATTATCTACTTTACCAAATGACATCTCATCAAGGATTTATTTAAGCAGAAAAAGTAGGACTCTTGGCATGTTCAAGCCAGGTAGCTCTGGAGCCTCAGACAAGGAGTGGCAGGTACAAATGGGGTTTTTTCAAACTGTAACCTTGCCAACATGCCTCAACCACACTGGATTTAAAGCACAGTTTGGTCTTGAGGGGTTTGTCAGCATTTAGTCTCCTGATGGAGACTGCCAGTCATTACCAGTAACAGCAATTTTCAACACACATGCAGCTACCTATCAAGAATCAAAGCAAACCTACAAACTCCGGCTCCACATGACACTGAACTGCCATCATATGACAGCAACCTTCCGGCAATAACAAGCCACATTTAAAGCAAACCACTTGCAAGCAAAAGGCTCCTCCACCACTACTACTCTGATTTTTGTTCTAATCTCTGCACAAAGACAGTTCAGTGAGGCTGAAGTTCCTCTTCCTATCAAAGGACTTCCTGTCACCTCCAAAGGGCAGCTTTGAGAAGATAGTATGCAAGAATAAGATCTCAAAGCATGTCACCTCAAAATTATAACCAGACAATGCATGTATGCCACAACAAAAACACATATACACACGATTAAAGCAAAAAGGGCAGCAGAGGGAGGGTATCAGGGGCTGGCAGATCACTGCAATCCCCATTCAGAAGCAAAAGAAACACATCATTAGAACTTACTATGAATACTGAGCTCATGCCTGTAAAAATTTATTATTGGATTCCTGACTTTCAGGTGCTCCTGGGGTGAGGCATAGCTTTGGCAGGAAGAATAAATATGACACTTATATATCAGTCTTGTTTCTGGTGCACCCAGTGCAGACTCCATCCATTTCATACCAGGAAAAGCAACTCACTGCCACAGGTGTGGTGTTTGGCATACATATAAACACAGGCTTGTCTCTGACAACACACTATAACTGGGCTTTATGAACCAGCAGTGTCAGGTCTGCAAAAGGTGGCCGCACTAAAGGGAATAATCTCCCTCCACTGACACCTATTCAGTCAAAAATTACCATATCCCTCAACTAAGAGGCCTTAGCACTGTCTAGAACACATTTTCATTAGACCTGCAGAGGCTGATATGGAAATTAAAAACTGAAAGGACAGAGTCAGATGACTGACCCTAAATAACATTTAAGCAATTCAATCATGTTTCCCACTGCAGGCTTAGACAGCAGGATATCGTAACTGGTATTGATCGATACATTTGCTACTCTAGCTGATAATGCTCTGGCACTGAATGAAAGTTTTTATTATCATTACATGACTCAGGCTATCTAAGCAACTAATCAGTTATATGAAAATCTTCTTCATCAAAGAATTAGATTAATAAATCTTATTTCTCTTGAAACACATTATGTACTTCACTGTCAACACTCTTAGCAAAGCTCAGTAGGCTATAGGAAGAATCCATATTGAAACAGCTATGAAGGTATCACCAGAAAATGAATACTTGGGAGCTCAAAAATAGTGTTTATATTTCTTTGTATCTTCCTCTGAACTACTTTTTATGTGATGTAATATGAAAATGTTGTGCTGCTAATGTAGTGCTAGGAATGAACAGGAACATTTTTCGTCTCACATGTAGGTATTTTTCAGCGCTAATGTAGTTCTAGGAATGAACAGGAACATTTTTCGTCTCACATGTAGATATTTTTCAGTGCTAAAGATTCAC
>JANHGB010015560.1:0-13881 GCA_026283785.1 Coracopsis vasa | reverse complement strand
AGGGGAGGGGCCGTTGGGGACTCCGCCTTCCCCCCCCCACACCGGCTCGTCAGGCCCGGGGCGCCCCGCTCGGCCTTCCCGCTGCGGGATCAGCTTCCTCCGGCGGCCCGGAACGGCCCGGCTCTTCCCGGCGCGTCCCAGCGGCGACTCCTCGGCGGAGCTGCTCAGGAGCTGGGCTCGGCCCCTGTGGCTTGCTTGCCGGCCCTCATGGGGACCGGCGGCGGGGACCAGGCTTCTCGTCCGCCCGGTTGTCTGGAACGTTTATGCGCTTTGAATCGTGCGGGTTCACTGTAGCTCAGGCTCAGTTAGAGGTCTGCTGTGGTTTAGCTTTCTGTGGGATTGCTTTGGGGTTGGCTTTCGAGGGGGAAGAGGTCATGGGGTTTTACTCATTTACCTTCACCTAGAGGTCACATCTTAAAAAACAGAAAACTTTTACTCCTGCATCTAGTATGTCTAACAGGTTTAAAGGACGCTGTGTTTTTTACCTAATAATGTTGTTTCGAAAGCATGTCTTACCCTTCATCATATGTCAGCATGTGATTTGTGAGTAAAGAAGCAGACCTGACATTTAAGTGCTTATGCATGTCAAAGAAAACAAAAAAAAAGCCAGCAACCCACATTGATAATCTGAAAGTATCTGTTCTTGAGGATGGTGTGGTTTGGACACATACCTCCCAGCCTGGTGTCCCTGAGGTTAGCTACCATCCTTAATGAGCAGTAATAAAACATAATAGGCTAAGAAGGCCTTTTTACCAGGCGGATTTGTGCAAGTCGTTTGTTCCAGCACAGCAAAGCAGCCATAAATGCTTTCTCATACCCATTTCTAATCTGGAAAACTCTTGAAATGCTTGCCATGCATGTTCGGCATCGCTGCAATGCACCCACTCGGAGCTGATGTTAAGGGTCTCTCAGATACCATGCAGGACTGTAGGACTGTAATGGATGTGAATTTATTAGCAAGCTTAGAGAAAAATGGCAGAGAGGTCCATTAGGTTTGGGTTGTGATATAATTTGAGGTGCTGCATGCAGCTTCTGGGGAGTGATGCCATCCATACAGCTTCTTGGGTCATTTTCGCTCAGTCCATTTCTAGTAGTTACACAGTTGATGTGTAATTCTTGAGGGGCTATTTTCTACAGAGCAGTGAAATAGAAATGAAAAAAGCTTTCAAACAGTTGGGGTTTTGAGTGTTTACTACTTCCAAGTGCCTGAAATTTACTACCCTCCTACACCAGCACCCCTCCCAGCCCCCTCCCTGCTGTAATGTTCTGCGTCTTAAATATGGTGTTCATTATGGAGAAGCAGGGAACTTTACACTCCTTGTTGTAGGGATCCATCTAATTTTTAACTTTGAGAAAATAAGTTGTGTTCTTTAGTCTTCCTGCATCAGAAATAGAAGATAGGCATAGCTGCCTCAAATTTTTAATACTCATGGTGCAACTCTGGCATCATTCTTAGTTCAAGTGTATTCAGGGGTGGAGGGCATCAATTTTTGTGATTTGGTTTGGGCTTTTTTTTCCCCAAAAAGTAAGGATTTCACTGTAAAACCCCTAGTGTAATTGTAGTTATACAGGCAAGAAAGTTTTTTCTGTAGGGTGGCTTATCTCCATTTCTGTATATGCATATATACAGAATATATATATATTCTGTCTGTGTTGCCTTGGTATTGCAATAACTGCATTCTGCCTTCAGAGCTGCATGGCTTAATTCTGTAGATGTACTTAAAGCAAAACCAATGTGCATATGGAGTGCCTCTAAAACCTTGAGGTTCTGATCTCCCTTGTACCCTTTAGGCACTTCCCTAATAGGTTTTAGCTGTATTTTCTTACTGAAAAGGTTTGAATATTTTCTGAGTAAATTGCTATTTCTTACAAGCAGTTTTTAGACTAGCATGGAAGATGCTGCTGCTCAGCAACAAATGCAAATCTATTCTTCTGTAAAGCATGGTGCCATGTAGCTGGCCTCAAAATGCCAAAATAAAGTATAGTATGACATTTATCTTCAGTTTATTGTTTGTCTAGTATAATCTACTAAGCTTTTATCTGAACCAATGCATCTGCTTATTTTGAATCAGTGAATGATTTGCTACCCTTAAAACTAGTCATGGTTTGCCATGTGCCTGCTTCAGATTTTCATCTAAAGAATTAATTAGCTCTTTCTGCTGTTCACCTGAGCCTAACAGACAGTAGTTTTCAAATTGTTGCTTAAAAAAATACATCAAAGGAGCACAACATTGGGCTGAGAGTAGCCTGTGGGAGGCTTGCACTTTGGCTGCATCTCAGTGTTGAGAGGTACGTGCTGTACAAATAACACGTCTTCTGCCTTGTCACGGCCAAAACTGGAAAGGTAGGGACTTGGGTTGATTTTAGAAAAATGAAGGGTATGACTTCTTTCCTGTCCATACTTACCCTTCCCATCCTGGCTATCTCTCACCTTTTGGGCTTGACATCAGGAAATACAGACTTGGTTGAAGCTGTGCAGGTACAGTAGAATGAAAGAGCCTTTGATGTTGGCAGCAACAGCAGCAAGCCTTCATCTCTGAAGCTGAATAACAGCACGATCTGCAGCTTGCTGCTTCCAGTTTGTTTTCAGGCTGCAGTAGAAAGTGGGGGATGACTGCTTACTTAGGACAGCTGCTGGGAAGTGGGATGGGAAGGAATAGATATAATTGCCTGAGTAAGAAGTGATGATTCAGTAAATAGGCTCAGGCAACACTCAGCTCTAGTATATCTGAAGAGGTCAGAGTTTATTCTGTCATGTTACTAGAAGATAGTGTATTAGGAAAAAATATTTATTTAGGTTTCATCAGTAAAGTGCTGTGACAATTTTGAACCAATAGGGAAGAATTTGTGAAAAAGATAAATACAAGTTACAGTGGCTTCAATGGCTCAAGTAATTTACTAAGAATGTAAAAACCAAAGTTAACACCTAAACGATATATGTCTGACCAAAAATATTTGAGAACTATAACGGGAGTCCTTAGTATGGCTTATTAGTAGTTGTGGATTAAAAAAGCAGAAGGCATCTTTTTTTCTTGTCTAATCTGTGTGTGGGACACTGAGATCTACCAATGTGAAAACATGAGATCACAATGTTTAGGAGTGATTGGTTCACTGCCTACAAGTAATATTTGCTTGGATAAATAAGTAAGATGTATTCAGATAGAGAACATGGTTTAGTATTTTTCCTTTGGGTAGCTTCTGTAACACTAAGGAAACAAAAATAGAGATAATGACCATGTTCCAGTTTCTTCTAGAAGCAGCTTGGCATAACACCCTGACTAAAACATAGCAACACAGAATTCTATAACAATAAAGAAATAAATAAAAAGTGCTTACCAGTTGCTAAGACAATAATGATGTAAATCTGAGTAAGTGTAGTGAGCTGTTTGATAGCACAAATTCATGTGGTATGTAGCCCAATTTAAAAAAGAAACATTAGTAAGAAGATGTTCTGTTTAGTCTTAAATAATCAAATTTAGTATTATTTTCTATGTGCAGAATTAAGTCTTGCAAGTGTTCTGGTATAATTGAAGAGTGTGGTGTAAGTCACTTCATCCTCACTGGTGTGCCCTTAACTGTTCATAGTTGTCTGTTTTGAGTGTGGGATGATATGTAGAAATACAAACCTGAAGCAATCAGTGCTACTATAAAAAAATCTTTAAAAGAAGGTTTGCAATCCTTGGTGTTACAGATTAATTTACTGGATGACCTTGTAGGCAGTCCCTGGCTTGGTTCCGTCTGGACAGCTGTCTTTTTCCTGGAGGAAGCAGGGAATGGCTTAGTGATTCTTGCCAGCTACAGCCCAACATGAAGCTCTGCACTGGGGAAGAGCTTGCATTAGTGAGCAGATGTACTACTTAAGCTTACGAGTGATACGCTTTTTCAAAGGAGTAGGTGCTGCCCTCTACTTCAGTGCAATAAAAGGGGCAGCTTTGCAACTAAGAGCAGATTTCTCATTTCAGCACTGCCTTCTTTGTTGTCCTTCCTGCTCACAAGCAACTGAGCTTTTTTAAACTGACTATTTTGGTCTCTGGAGGCACACAAGGAAAGAAAGTGATGGATGCTTGCGTGAGGTGGGAAAGGGCCAGATGGCTGCTGTAGAGGAAGAGCATGGAGCTAGTGCTCAGTGGCCAGGCTTGACATTCCAAATCAGAATGCAAGTTTGAGCCAAACTGAAAATTGTTTTAAGGAAAATAAACTTGGTTTCACGTTGGTTGCTTTGTACATTTGCTAACAGTGAGTAACTCCTCACTCAAGTAAATTCATGTAGTTACATACAGATAAAATGTAATTGTGTTTATTTTTTGTCCTCTGTAGTATGAAAATTTCACACATTTCTATGATATAGCTTAAGTCAGCGCATGGAGTTTGCTTCGTGTTTTACAGTTTCGGTAAGACCCCGTGGCTTTTCTGTTAGAAGTAACTGAGCTTCGTGCTAGAAGACAAACATTTGGCAGAAAGAAACTCTTGGGACTGAACATACATCTCTGATACTACCAGAGCGTGAGCTGCATGTATGGTTTTTAAAAACACAATGTATGATAGTGATAGTGTTAACTGGACACTTGTGAGAAAAGAGCTATCATTGTGACAAAAATTGCAGCCTCTCATTTTCACAAAAAAATGTAGTAATTCTGCAAGGACATCACTTCTCTTGAAAACCATACCTAACTTTTAAAAATAGGAGTTTCACCAATTATTTAGAATTAGAATTAGAAGCTAGAATCTACTTTTTTTCTTTTTCTCCTTTTTTTTTTTTTTTGCTATAGTAACTTTCAGTGAACTTTAACATGTCATTTGCCCTGCTAACTAGGCTTATTGCTACTTTAACATTTCTAGCCTGTCCAGGTGTGTTTTTTAAACACAAGCAACACCAGTCAAGGTGCAGTATTTTTTGGATGTTGCAGTGAAAATATATTTTCACTGATTTTTCTTAGCATGAATTACATTGAATGCTAATTGTAAATGCTAATGCTAAACATGCCAGCAATGAAACTCTAATTTTGTGGTATTAGTAGTGGTTTTCTATTATGTTACTACGGAAGCCCGTAACTCTTGTTTTCCTCTCTCCAATACACCTCTTTGACATGCTTAATATTGAATGTATTAATTTAATACTGCCTGATGTAAGATAATTAAATTGGCAGATATTTTACTATGCTTTGTAATAATCTAACTCCAGTAGATTTTAAAATTGTGAACCAAATGCTATATAAAAGCATAATGCTGATCAGTTCAAAGCCTCAAATAACTTTCTCTTTTTTTAATTGGATTTGAAGAGAAGTATCATATGATATGCTCCTCTCTTAATTTTCAGTTGTGATGGCTTCAAAGGAGATGCTGTTCTTTTAAGATAGCCTAAAGAGCTTTTCATATTTGATGGAATTTTTTTAATTGATTAAATGGACTAAAAATTTAAGAGCTTGGGGAAAAAAAAACCAACCCTAACCTGATTGAATATATTTACCAAAAAACTCCTTGGATTATTTCAGTCTGGTGGGTTTAGCTTTTCTCACTCTTCAGATGTTTTAATCTTCACAGATTCTTTAAGTTTTCTTTGTGCTGGCCACTTGCAGGCTAATCTTAGATGAAGAGATCTTTCACAAGGCATGCTTCTGAAGTCTTAATCATGAAACTTGGGGTTGCAGATCTCCAGAAGTTACACAACTTGAACACTGATGATGAGGTGTGGTTTTTATCAGTCATGTTTGAAAAGGATTTGAAAAGCTGCTGGAGGAAATGAAATGCAGCTTTCCAGCTGAAAGAGGAAGCGATGAATATGTGGATTATTTGTTTTCTAGATGATTCAGTAAATTGATGTGACTGACATACTAAGATGTAGATTCAAATCCAAGTCCTTCAACAAAGAGAATAAAGAGGAACTAATATTCTGGCAATGACTGTCACAAACGTATCTTGGAATGTGCCAAGATCTGTATACTACTCCAAAAAGTTACATTGGTTGTTACCTGCAGCAGTTGTCTTTTTGTGTCCTACAATTTTATGATATTTCATTTATTTTATTATAAAACTGGCTTACAGTTTTCTAGTATGATTGTCTTCTTTTGATTGGTAGTTTTTAATTACAAAATCCTTTTGTAATTAAGTTTTTAATATGCTATTTTGGTCAGACAGACCTTGAAGACATCTGAAAGATACACAAATGCCTATCACCGAAGTTTGCAGTTAGCGTGTATCATTAGAACAGTCAGTTACAGATGCATATTTTTGACAGGTAATTATATTTGGTGTTTTTCAGTACTTAAGAGCAAGGATCTCACCTCAGTCTTAAAAATAACTTACACTGTTGGATGCTGGTTTATATTCTTTTTGGGGGAGGGGAAGGACAATGGCACCGTTTTGTCTTATGTTTATTAGGGCTTCCATTAAACTACCTACACTAATTTTATTTCATAGAATCACAGAACACTGGGTTGAAAGGGATCTTGAGGACCATCTGGTGCAACCTTTCTTGGTAAAGCATGATCTAAACTAGATGTCCCAGCACCCTGTCCAGACAAATCTTAAAATTGTCCAGTGCTGGGGAATCTACCACATCCCTGAGGAGATTATTCCAAGCATTACTGAAAGCAGCATGATTTTTCCCATGTAGACAAGGCTACACAACAGATCTGGGAATAGCAGTCAGAACTTGTTTGGTCCTGTGCTATCAGATACTGAACTTTTTTGCCAGCTGAGAAGTATAAGTATTTTTAATGTCTATTTGTTATTATTCAGCTCATTTTTATTCCACTTGGCAAGTGAATTGAAAACAGCAATCAGTGTGTATTTCATAAGGTATAGGGGTTTTTTATGATACTCCGAAGCTGTAGGGTAGCCAAAAATTACTGCAGTAGGTGCTCTAGACTGAGCTGAAGCTAGTTGTAGAAAATATAAGTGAATTTAACTTAACTTTGAATTGTGAGGATGTTTATACGTTTTTTTTTTCTAGAAAGCAGGTGTTTTATGCAAGCTTTCTTATAAGGCTGTTTGTCTATGTAAATTGGCATAGCAAACAAATACTGTGAACTGGTGGGTCCTACTGCTGTTTCAGTAATCAGTAATTTAACTGATGAGTCTTCCCCATGGGTGCCTCTGAAGAAACCTTTGCTGGCTGCGGAGGCAGATTCCTGCTTCCCAGCCATTCACAGCAGGGACCAGCTGCTGCCCCAAGGTGGGTGATGTTGCACTTCACCTTGAATGTATGTGTGTTTTCAGTGTTTTCATGCATGACATTTTGCAACATCTCAGCCCTGCAGGTGGTGGTGTTAATCATAATTAATAATCTGCTGATCTTATAAATATTGAAATTGACTTTCCCCTTGGGTACTGAGTGAATCTGGGTAGGGTGGGAAACGGAATTTCTTAATCCCAACTCTACGTATGGTACTGAAAAAAAAACAAACATAAAAATACAGAGATTTACAGAAAGGCTAACTACTTCGTGTGGTGGTGATGAAGAATTGTCACTGGCACTGATGGGAGTATGTCTGAAAAGAGGAGAAGATACAGTCCTCTTCTAGTGTGAAAAGTTATATATCATAATTTAAAAAAAGAAGATAATTTTCTTTTACATGTAGCATGAGTTTGACAGGCATCAACATCTGTTCCAGCATTTTTCACTCTATAGACATAACATGGATCAATAAAGCTATTATTTTGCTGGCATGGTGCAAAACAGATCTGCAAAGGAAATAAGCTACCTCAGAAAAAAAATCTCTTGTTGGGTAAAACTGCATCTACAATAAGGCTTTGCTCTGCTGGGAGCATGGAAACATTATACTCCTATCCATTACAGTTAAATTGGGAAAACATTTGCATGCAGCCCGATCTCCAGTTGATTTTACTTAATATGAGCCTAATAAAACAACCAGTGAAGGCAGAATGGGAGGCTTTCCTTTTGCTTGGGTTTCTAGGTCAATAGCCACTGATGTTAGCTTGATAATATACAGGACTCTGTAAGCCAAAAACAAAGGTGCTGCAGATAGACATAGTTATCAAATAATCACTAAAGATAATGAGCAGATAGTTATCAAAAATAATCACTAAAAATAATCAGAGAAGCTGTTGTATAAACATTTTTTCTAGATCAAACTCTTTCCTTACTTTTCCTTTCTACTGATACAGTAGAATGGGTTTTCTCTCAACCACTATAGTTCTGGTTTAATTCAATATTCACTAAATGTTGGATATGATTTGCCTGTGTTACAGTGGGACATGTAGGGTTTTAAACATGAAATAAAATCATATATGGAAACTGATCATCTGTGTCATGTATCACACTGTGAAGACATCCAAGCAAAGCGGTTCTTAGTTTCTCCTTACGTGATAGAGTTGTCAGTTCAAGCAACAGTCTGTAATTTATAGCTCTTTTTATCTGTGTTCAAGCATGGTGGAAAAAATTCAGTGTAAAGCGCAAGAAACTTAATTTTCTCATTTTTAACCTTAAAGGTTTGTGTGTCATTAATATACTTTCAGAAAAATACTTATTTCTCAGGATGATAAAGCCTTAGAATTTAATGTTTTTTGCCTTTGGTAAGGTAAACTAGACTGTTCACACTGACCCCCCCAGTTAAAGCATTATGAAATTAACTTAATACTGTTTGAAAATTCCATGAATAAAATAATGATCACAGTTCAGTGAAGCAGCATGGTGCTTCTAATTGGGTTTTCTACATCCAGTCTAAAAGATAATATCTCAATAATGGATTAAAAAGTGATGCTGCCTGGATTCAGCACGTGGTACTTTGTGCAGCATGTGTGCACTTTGTCTATGTATTAAGCAGGTTTATGCAGTGACAAAGTGTAGCCGGACTTTGTTTTGAACTCAGTATACTAGTAGGTGGTGGCAAGTGGCTTTTAAAGGACAAACCAGCAGACACAAGTTAAGTGACATTTTTAGGAGGGGGGGCATACCCATTCTGGTTTTGTTGTAATTAGCATGGATAAGAAAGATGATGATAATGCAGCGGCATTAGTATCTGCCCATACATGTCAACTGAGTATGTTCCCAATATCTCCATAGAGCTTGAACTCTACCTGCTGGCAGGAGCCTCGCAGTGTGTTACTGCATCTCTCCTGCTGCTGTTGCTTTTGCCAGATGAATTATTGCTGTTACAGAAAAGCCACTGTGTTGCATTACACATTTTTGGTGTATAGGCATGTCTCAGATTCGTTGCTAGTGTTAAATCCAAAGCAAAGTGACTTTAATATTTTGTGTTTACCCTTGTCATTTCTAGTATTTTAGCATGCATTATCTCATGCACTCTTAAAAAAACCCCAGCAAAACAAACAAAAGACAAAACTAGGCTGCATGTAGCCTTAGATTGTTATTTTTTTTTAACTGGGCTATGGATCTGATGTGTGCATGTTTTCCTGTCTGGAAAAGTAGATTCCATTCTGTGTCATGTGATCTGTTACAGTTAGTCTGCAGGTGCTTTTGAAAGAACAGCAGGATCACTTAACCTCCAGTAAAATACTTAATACCAAATCCATTGGCTTCTCTTCTGCTTCATTTTGTTGCCTTTTTTTTTCATGCTGATGATTAGCACTTGCTTTTTTTTAACAGAATTTGCTGTGCGTTCATCTCAACCAGTCACAGTTTTGTAGGGTTTTAGACTGTCCACCTAGACCTCACTAAGTTGTTCAGTTGTTGGCTGAGTTCAGGTACTGGAGTGTAACTGAATTATTCCATAGTTGCAATCTCTGATAAGGGCAATTTGTTGTTAAATAAACCCAGCCCAGGAACTGCTAACAGCATGAAACTTTATCTCAATACACAGGATCATTAGATGCTGTATGTATGACTTGCTGCGGACCTTTGGTGACCAGGGATTGGACAACTCATTGGAAGACTTGTCAGAAAATGTGAATTGTCTAAAACTTGTGTATAGTCCTGAGGACAAACAAAACCTGAGGTGATACAGTGTTTATAGTGATTGTTAAAAAGTAAACTGCACACCTTTTATTGCACTTTCCTCCTTTCTTCTGTTAAGTGGTAAAAGTACAACTTTCTGTTGTGTTTTACAAGCATTAGTGCTGGCACAAGTGGGAATTTGGAGAGGTGGAGAGGAAAAAAGGGACAGGGTTGTCACACCAGGAATAATTCTAAGGCCGATCTAAGCAATAGTGAGTATTATATATTTTGTACAATGTGGTGTTTTTCTGAAGTATAGGAGGGTTTGGTATATTTGCAGGACAGTTCCTATAATTCAATTCAGATCTTAATAGTTCAGACCTTATCAAAAGTTCCCATGTTTACATTTGGACTGAAAAGCTGGGTTTCTTAGGCTGGTATTTAAAATTCTAAACAAAAAGCACAAATCAGATCCTTCAGACTGTTTCTGAGAATTCAGCTAGTGGGGAAGAGTATGTCTTCTGTAGCAAAAACTATTTTAGTAATCAGGCAAACCTTTCTAGTGCTGTTTGTAGTTTAGAAAAGAATACCTAACTTTGGCTGGAGAAGACCTCCCATATCTTCTGGCTTATGAGTAGACCATGATTTTCAGAAGCCTTAAATGGAACTGAGCGTGGGAGAAGTAGAAGGTGGCAAGGGAAACCTGGGAAACAGTGAACAGCCAAAAAGTGAGGTTAGGTGAGACACTGGGTGTGGAGAAGAGGAATGGGGAAACTGAAGTTTCACAGGTCTGGGTGCTGAACACCTGCGTGGTGAGGAGGAGGTTGTGAGAGAGAGGAGGTGGAGTCCTGATGGTGGAGGAACTGGACTGCGGGAGGGGGGGATAAAGACGTTAATGGAAAGGGTCTGAGCCTGGGAAGTGGTGGTACATACCATGGAATGGGAAACTAGTGTACTGAGCTTGACTGCGATTACTGGGGCAATTGGTGTTGGGTTACGTTGCGGTGACAAGACCATGGAACCAGCAGCAGGATTCATAGGGGGTGAAACTAGACTCTGGGTGGGCAGTAGCAGTTGATATGCAGGTAGCTGATGAGTCAAGATACTTCTGCAAAAGTCTGGCCTGGTTACAGTGCCCATCTGCCTCATGATGCAGAGTCCAGACCTTCTGCTTGTTACTTCAGAAACATGCCACATAAAGCAATTAAACAGCAGTCTTTCCATTTGTTAGCTGGCCAGTTATTTCCAAGAATGTCTCTTACATTTGTGGTTATGGCCATAATGTAACGCACTGCTTTAAAGCTGCTTCCATGGCAGTTGATTCAGCTGGGGAAAGACATGTGGCAGGGCTCAGAGAAATTGTGGCTGCCCCATCCCTGGCAGCGTTCAGGGCCAGGTTGGACAGGGCCTTGAGCAACCTGGTCTAGTGGAAGATGTCCCTGCCTGTGGCAGAGGGGTTGAACCTCCATGATCTTTGAGGTCCCTTCTGACCCAAACCATGATTCTACAATGAGAATGAGCATGGGAGCAGCATGTGAGGTAGTTTGCGCAACCTCTGTATGAGGCTTTGGTTGTTCCACTATAACAAAGGTTTATGCCTGGACTTTTCTCCTAGACTGTCTGGTTTAGCTTGCTCTGGAACAGGCAGCAGGATACAAACTCACAGCATGTCTCACCAGGGAAGCAGGGTGTTATGGCAAAAAAAAGGGCAGTGTGACAGCATAGCCAGTGCAGGAGGGTCTTGGGACAAAGGTTTCTCCTGTGTGGTTATGGTGGGTCTCTTTCCAGGTGTGCTCTCTCTAGAGCAAAACACTTAACTTGGATCCCCTGGGGGAAGTTTTGTTTTCCCGAGGATGTCTATTGGAATCAGCCGGTGAACTGCAATTCTGGTGGAACTCTACAGAATTTGTAGACTAGAGGCTTTGACACTTTTCGCTGAAGTGAAGCAAAGTGGAAAGCACATGCTGCCACATACCTGGAGATTTTTATCTTCATGTGATTGTGAGGCTTTATCATAATGTGATCAGAAACATTTCTAAAATACCTAAAATACTATTTAATTATTTTTATTAAGGTTGGCTCTCTTCTGAATGGATTAATGAACAGCTGGTGTACCCTCAATAACAGGGGATAACCTGGATCCTGCTACATATTCTGAATGTGAGCTGGCTCCTCCAGCAGTCCATTCCAGTACGGATGTGGTATATAGCTCTCTGATTGTTGAGGGCTAAATAGTTTTGTGTATTTGTATATCACTACTTCTAAGCTGGTATGGACTCTCAGAGCAGAACTTGAAATACTTCGAATGGTATTGTCATTGCGGCAGACTTTATCCACCACACAAACCTGTTTATGTTACTTGTAGAGCTGATCTGATGCTGGCATTATTTTTGACAAATGTACAGGTTGTTCCTCTGTGACTTGAATTGTGTGATGACAGACACTTCTTTAGTGTACATTTTCTAACATTCTCATAGTATCCCATATCCTGTAAAGTGATCTCAGTTTAGGAGCTGAATGCTGCTAAGCAGTTTTTATTTTCTTCTCCTTATCCAAAAAAATCTTGTGAAAGCCCTTCTTGAGGCATTAGTTCTTGCCAGTTATGAAGAGTGCATGAGTCACAAGGGAGTTACTTAATGCTGTGTTTGTGATTACTTGTGACTTGTGAAATTTTAAACTTGCTTTACCTGTCTACATGAAGCATTTCCCTTTTCTTCCTCGTTGAATGGCCATATTGCGTCATTAAAGAAAGGCCACTGTTCATGTACCTGAGTACCGCTTGTTAAATAAAGTAGGTGGCCTCTGATGTCATTTTGCTATTTGACTGCATGGCAACATTTCAGTCTAAGAAGCGTTTGAGTGAAAGCAGTGTTTTGAATTAAGCTTCTCTGTATGTTGTAAAAATAGTCTGAGCAAGATACAGAACTTAGACATGTCTCAGACATTGTATAACTTTGCTAAATAACTTCTAACTTTGTCTTCTCATCTCCAAGTCATCTTTTTCAACTATCTCAGCAGTTTTATGAGTGCCACTCATGGTTTCTGAAGTGCTTTAACACTAACTAATAGTTTTTATTCTTTCCTTTTATGGTTCATTACTTTCCAAAATGGAACTATGCTTCTTCAAAAGCATAATTTTAAAGGATAATTTTTTTCCAAAAGTGGTGTGCCTCATTTCTTCAAATAACATCAGTTTATTCATGTAAGTCCACATCTTTTGGACTGAATATGATGATAAGGCACTGCTGTGTTTTTGCTCTTGCTTTTAGGCAGTGACAGTAGAGCAGGTTCTGGTATCTGGTAGTGATATTTTCAGTGTAACACCCAGGTTTTCGGAGTGTATCTGCTTGTGGCAAAATGGGATAACTTAGGGACACCCACTGCGTTTCAGATGTGGTCTTGCATAATGCTTGTTGCAGAAAAATTCCCTGTGTCCCTCATTCTGCCTCACAGCTTTGCAAAATAACATCTGTGCATGCAATCACCTGCTCTAATTTGCTTCTGCTGTTGTAATTCGTTCCAAGGCACAAAGTCACAGACTCGGTGCAAAACAGAAGTAATGGAGCCTTCTGTGTGAATGACAGAGCTGTGAGTTTGGTCTTTCAGACTGTGCCTCTCTTTTAATGTGTTCATACTGGATTAAATGACACACTGTAATAAGTGAAATCTGTTAAGGTTCCCTGTCATGTCTCTCTTGTCTTCATTTCTGTATGTTTTTTCCAAACCTCAGCTGTTTAATATTAATTTTTACTTACTAGATATGTAGCTCAGGCTGATTATTTTAGGAGAGAGTTGTTATTTTCAAAAATTATGCTGGAAAAGACCCCCACATTATTTGGCCCATTCAGGCATCTTCATCTCCCCAGCCCGCATTCCTGTGCTTGGTGTATGGTCTTGAAAGATGGCTGAGCTGGAGTGAGTCCAGAGGAAGGCCACGAAGATGCTCAGAAGGCTGGAGCATGTCTCCTGTGGAGACAGGCTGAGCGAGCTGTGGTTGTTCAGCCTGAAGAAGAGAAGGCTCTGGG
>JANHGB010015558.1:14672-35221 GCA_026283785.1 Coracopsis vasa | reverse complement strand
AGGTCTGCAGCACTGCAGGGATGGGGACTGCTTTCTGCCTGAGCTGACATGCAGGAGAACCTGCAGCTGATCAACCTTGTCCTAATGCTGCTGCCATAGGGAATAGTGATGGCTGTCCTGAAGGCAGCTGTGCATGCAGGACAGGGGACCAGAGGTTTGGCTCCTGTGGTCACAGCACCAGCAACTGCTGGCACTGAGCTGCTCCCAGTGATGGTGCCAGTTGCCTTTCCCCCTCCCAGCCGCACAGCACCAGGGTCCTGATGGGTGCGTTGCTCCATGGTTAAACACATTGAATAACAGCCCCTCTGCCTTCGTGGCCTCTTTGCTTCATTGCTTCCAGGTAGCGCGGGGTCAGCTCAGGCTGAGCAAGCGGAGCTGGTTAACAACTGGCACCGTCTGAGCAGAGGGAGCAATTGAGAGTCAAACCCAAGCCCTGGTGGGACGTGTCTGTGTCAGGGATGGGACCTGGTCCCCCTGCCATGGCCTTGGAAACTTCAGCAGGGACTTACCCTGCTTTTTCCATCAAGGCTTCACTTCACAGGTCCCCTGAAGCTGTGGGGATGTCCAGACCCAGCCAGACAACAGGTCTGGTGAGGCTCTCCCATACTCATCCATGGCACAAAAGCCCATGGGATGGATCTCTTCTGGGCAGAGGGGTTCCCAGGCTTCCACCTCAATCCCTGGGGTGAACTCAGACCCGGGGTGACCGCTCTGGCTTCAAACAACAGCCTCATGTTGAGATCCCACTGATAAAGTCAAAGTGAAGCTTTTCCAGGCAGCGAGATAAAAATCCCTGCTGAACTTGCAGCCTCCTCAGCTCTCCGGGGCTGCGGCGGAGCTCGAAACAACTTCAAATGGAGGGAATTACAGGCGCCTTTACAAGTTGTTTTGCTGTTTCTTTACTGCAGAAATAAATCCCTTTGTTCTGTCAGATAAAAATGTGCAAGAAACCCCAGTCCTGACACAAACCCTGCGCCTGGTTACTCCTTACAGTAAACAAGGGAAATGATGTCCATAAATATATCTCTAAGGGTACATATGACCACGGCGCATTTCAGGCTGCAGCGAGGCTCCATGTCCCAATAGGACACAATCTTTGGGTAGGGGCTGTAGTTGGGGTGTCTGAACCGGTGGGATCGGGGTTGGATTCCTGATTCCCCAGGACTGGATTTGGGGTCTGATTTCCCAGCTTGAGCTTTGTTTCTGCAAGAGTGGATCAATTGAGACCCAGCATCCAGACCACATTGCGGGGCATGCATCAGGGTGTCCGCAGGAGTTTTTTGGCTGAAGTGGCCAAAGGTCAGAGATTGTGACACTCAAACTGTCAGGAATTCTCCACTGGGAGCTTCCTTTAGGTCTTTTTTTATCTCTCATCCCAAACTAAAAGCCCTGGCAGAAAACCTTCTCCTGCAGCTTTGTTCTCTTTCTCCTGTGTCATCTTCTTGCCTCATCACTGGAACACAGAATTCCTTCCATTAAGAAGCAATGGAAAAATTATGGTGAGAGAAAAATGAAGGAAGTTGGTTTTCTCCCCACTGACATATTACATCTGTAGCAGTGATTAAGGAGAAGTGGCAATTCCCAAAGAACCTGTGGCATTTCGTGTCCAGCTTTCCAAGGAATTTCAGTGGCTGAGGAAAGCACAGCCCTGGGTAAGGACCAGGAGCCTGAGCCCTGACATCTCTCCTGCCCTCCGTGTCACAGCGGATCTGCTCAAGGGTTAACGGCGCCTTTAACTCCTATCAGCCGGGTTGCGGCTCAGTTTTACATCTCATCTCCGCACAAAGCCCCTGTTGATGTCAATATCTCTCAGGGATGGGGTTTTCCCTTTGATGCCTGATTTTCTCCCGCTGCCTGGGTGCACGTACATGAGGGCAGATCACAGCCTGTGACATGTATTTTAACAAGGGAATGGGACGCTTTGCCTCCTCCACATCCCCTGCTTTGTGAGATGAAGAAGCTGTCACAAGATCTCCTGCGTTCTGCACATGGAGGGTACAGTTACTTGGCTGACAATGAGGTGACTGGTAATTGCAGCCAATGCAGCACCTGGGCTGAAGGGAGCCCTGAAGTCCCTGCACAGGCTGAGGAGGTGTGGGGAGGTCAGTGCGGTGGTGCTGGGGTGCAGGACACATCCCCATCCCAGTGACCAGACACTGTGCTCCAGCTGTGACCACGCAGATCCTCATGGCTGGGAGGTTTCGGCTCCAGACTGCCACGTTTCCTGGCAGCTTCCCTGCAGCAGGGCTTGGGAGGCTGAAATCCTCCTCCCCCAGCAGCGGAATGGTCACTCCAGGTTCACGGCTGCTTCCAGTCCAAGCTTCGTTTTGATGGATGCCGCTTGGATGAGGATGAGAAGTGGGATTTGCTTTGTGCTCTTCCTGCAGACCATTCTGGATAAAGCAATGCTCTTCTCCCATGGCATACACACAGCAAAACGCCATTAAAATATTCCACAAAACTGCTGTTGATGTTGGCATTCCCGGATGGCATGAGCTGCATCCAGGCAGAGAAAACTGGCCGTGAAATATCTGTCCTAATTTTGTCATATTTCTTGACACAAATATTGCCAGCTTCAGAGTTTGGAATTCAGGATTTGGGTCCAGATTTCCTTTGGCTGTGACTTGCCCAGCTCAGGATGGGCTGACACACCGGGGGAATGAAGGCTTGTGTTGGAGCCTGAGACAGTCTGGACTCTGCTCAGAATCCACAAGTTCAACCCATCTCCTTGCAAGCCATGTCCTACGGCTGCCTCCTGGGGCCGGGGGGGAAGGTCGGTGTCTGGGAGGACAGATGTGCACCGAGGCACGTTCCGGGGGTGCCATCCCTTCATAGTAACACACAGGTAGCCAAGGGCTGGGGTGGATGCTGGTTTAGTCCTGCTGAGGAGGCCAAGCTGGCCCTCCCGTGGTAGCTCAGTTAATGGTAATTTAACAAGGTGCCAGGGCTCTGTTTCTGGTAAGAGCGCTGACCACACAGAGCACGATGCTTTCCGTGTGCCGTACCTCACCAGGAAAGAATGCAAACCCCATGAAGAACAGCTGAGGTCTGCGCTTTTCCCAGTCCCCACATCGGTTTTCCCGGTAGCTGGAATGTTTCTGATGTGGCATTTCCTACCATCCGGCCAGCAGCTGCCAGAACAGGGCTCAGGAGCGGGAATGGTGGCACTGAGCAGACTCCATTGCTGAGGGCTTTCCCCATCCACTGCTTAGCAGAAGTGGGGGGATGTAATCACAGCCCTTCCACAGAGGACAGAGCTGCTCTCTTCCTCAGCCTGTCATAGCTTGGTTCTATAAATGACTGATGTTAGCACTCAAGTTTAAATCTCCTCCTTGCTAAAATCACGTGCTATAATCAGTAAGTCAGCACAAGGCTTTGGGGTTCCCTGGTGTGAGATGGGGCATATAAATAATGATCAGATCACTAGAAGACCAAATACATTTGTCTCTTGATCAGCAAAGAACACACTATCTTTCTAAACACAGATGACATGAAGGAAAAGACGACGATGATGATGATAATAGTAATAGTAGTAATAATAATAATTGCAACGGGTAACATGATAATTTGCTATGCAAATCTGGCAGCCATCAGGAAAGCATTTTACCAGCCTCTTTCCATATTATGGAGTTTAATTAATGTGATATATGGACAAACATGAATTTTATTTCCAGGATGGGAGTTGCAATTTCCTGAGGCTTGGAAACGCAGATGGTTTTGAGTTCAGGATGTATAAGGATTTGTTTATAAAGAGTATTTCACTGAAGGGTGGAGGGGGGGTGTCTCTTTCTTTAGTTCAAAGTTTAATTTGTGTGCTTTCAGATGAAGCTCAGAGCTTCTGATCAGATGCTTGCTGGGAGCAAGGGTAGTGAAGGGCTGAAATATGCAGACAGCCACAGGACAATAGCTGTGGGAAGCCTTGTCTGCCTTTGAAATGAGCTGTCATCCAAGGAATGGGATGGTCCCAGGCTAGAAGAAGCCGAGGGTGCTAACAGGGAATGGGAGCAAGGATCACAGCCCTCGAAAGCAAGACCCTGATCCAAAAATAAACCTTGCCCTGTGGCACAGGCTGCGCAGCCACCAGCATGGTGTGGCACTGGGAGGGCTCCTGTGCCGGTTTTGAATGATACCCTTGGGATGAGAGAGAGCTCCTGGGATTAGTCATCCACAGGCAGAACAAGGGCCCATTTCATCTTTTTCCGGGGGTTCCTCTGCCTTGTAAGGTCTGGAACAGTGACTCACATCTTAACTGTGTTAACCCCCTCTTAATGGGCCCATGGATGGAGAAATCGTTAAGGAGTTGACAACATCTCTAGCTTGAAAATCAGCACCGAGTCATTAAATGTTCCTCAATCTGGATGCAAACCACTTTGCTGTATCTCTAACCCTTTTTCCCACCCACTTTTTGCAAGCTTATGTTTCTCATTAACTTCTTCAAGTCCCACCACCTCCACAGAGCTGTCAGGAAGCATTATTCCAGATGTGCAATGCCATCCTCTTTTTGATGCTGGTTACACATTCATAGGATGAATCATTTCTTGAAAAGAAAGAACCATTAAGCCCAGCAGAACAGAGGCTTTTAAAAGGCACATGAGTTCTCACTCTTCTTGTCCCGGCATCTTTTTAATGCTGCTGGTCATGGGAGCAATTGCAACCTGGCTCCTCTACAAGGACCAAAAAGCTTCTCTGATTTTCCCCTTCAAGCCCTTTTCGGAGTTAATTTAAACTGAATTATGTCTCAGTTAGTGTCTCTCTTTGCCTTTGTTCAGTTCACCAGGTGAGAAAGTGGTCATTTGGAAGCCTGCTTTGTGAGTGCTGAGCAAGCCGGGCTACCCCCTCAGCTCAGTGCCTGGCACAATCCAGTTCTGCTGCAGGAGAAGTGGGGTTTGGCAGAAGTAATTTTGTACCCAAAGACTCCAGAGCCTTTTTTCTCTGCAAAATACACCCAAATATAACTGGTTTTGTTCTTAGTGGAGTCTGAAGAGCTTCAGCTCCTCTTTCCCAGGCTGTCCTGGCTATCGACTGCATCTGCAACTGAGAGGCCAATAATTGTAGAGCTCTTCAATACAGTTGTACCTGACAGTGAGTTCCTATTGCCTCGAGCCTTTGTAACCAAACACAGGGCTGAGTGGTGCAAGTGCTAGAAACACTCAGGCTGACTGTCAGTGGATGGAAACAGCAGGCTCAACTTTTGCCCTGCTCAAGGGGATAACTGATAGGCCTATTAGGGAACCTGATTTCCAAATCATGCCAAGGGCCAGCGGTAATTACAGTGCAGGGTATGTGCACCTGATGCCTCCACCAATCAGGGTGGGTTTGTGCTGTCACAGCTACCTGGAGCATGGCTGATTGGGATCCTGATGCTTTCCTGCAGGCTGAGTTCCCACTGCCCTTAGTTTGAGTCTGTTCACACTGTTGGGAGCCACGTCCTGCTCATGGCCCTGCAGCAAACTTGCTGTAACCTCCAGGATGTTGCCAGCATGGCTTGAATTGGAACAAGCTGATCTTCAAATGGAAAGACTCAGTTGCCACATCAAGTCCCTGAGGCCATTGTTCCTGCATGACAGCACTCCCCTTCAGAGGGCTTGCTGGATGCTGAGTAAAGAAACACTGCAGGCTGCTGGCAGTCCTGGACTCAGGACTGGGAATTTTAAGCTACATTGAAAGCTTAAAGGTCTCTTTCATGAGCAGAGCAACCTCAGGCCTTCCAGAATCATAAGATGGCTCAAAATACGCATTTACCGGGAGTCTTGTTCCCTCCCCATTCCAAGCTTCAACCATTATGGGCCTCATTTGCTCTGGGATCACTAAGGATGAGAATTTCCTATTTGTATGGAAAAGGAAGCAGCTATTCTTCCACAGCTCTGGGGCCACCAGGAAAACACCAAATGTCCTGAGACTGCTGATAGAGTTGAGGGCTGACCGTGAGAACTGTTCTACCACCATCAGAAACAGGAGACCAGATTTTGGGAGTGATGTAAATCCCTCTATACCTAAGTCCTCTAAATCAGGACCTGAAAATACAGGAGGCTGTCTAGACGTCTTTTAATCAAGAGCTTATTCTTCTTCTGCCTGCTATTTAGCATGTAAGCACCATGGCTGAAATCATCTTCCAAACACATTGACTACAGAATTGCAGGGAGGAGGCACCACCACATCATTATCCTCCTCAGAAGAGCCTGGTTAAAAATACACCACATATCCATGCAGGCTGCCGTGCCCAGAGGGGCAGCAGCTCTCAGATGCAGTCACCAGCTCAAAAGGAGCTGATAATTCTCTTAATTAGGGAGAAGCAATCAGCTGGGATTCTGTGGGTTTCAATCTGTTTCATATTCCCAGGATTATGCATCACTGAGAGATTCCTGGTTGAGATTTGGGCTCCCATCTTCCGATCAGGGAAAGCAATGTAGCCCCTTGGGAATCATCTCATTAGTATCCATTGAATGTGGTGGGACATCCGAATGGAAGCAGGTGACGGCCTCACCCATAGCATTTTGGGGTGGATATAAGCAGCAGCCATAAAACATCTGCTCCACAGGAAGCAGTTGTGCTTACAGATGTGCTTTGGTAGCTGCTGTGTGAGTGCCCATGCCCTGGAATTATTTCCTGCTCCCTCCAAGTGTCAAACAGGATGGTAAACAGCTCTATTTCTGCTTCTATTTCAAGCCAATGTCATCTTGTTTCTGCTTATGTTCAGTTCTGGAGCCTCAGACCATGAGCTAATTTGGCTTCTTGGGCAGAGGCAGGAGCCAAATATAAAGAGGTGGGGTGAAAGAAGGAAAAGAAAGAGAAAGCAAACAAGCTCCCTGTTATCCAGGGCTGGGATGGCACCAGCTCTTTCCATCCCATCCCTTAGCAACATAACCCTGCATTTTCTGTGATCACTCCCTGCTCTGGATTCTGCATGTGGCTGATGAGGGACTGGAACGGTGGCTTGTGGCTCACCACAGTCAAGACTGTTTTCATGTGGTCTCAGTCCCCTCTGAAGGATACAATGCTCAGGAATGGGAATATTACAGCTGTCATGACCCACGGCCTCTTTGTGCTCCAGGGGAACATTGTGTTTCAGTGAGGTAGGAGCACTGGGGAGATGCTCTCCTGGCACCTCTTCCAGGTTGTGTTTAAAGGCATCACCAAAGCCTCCCCTCCATCCCTTCCTTCAGCAGCTTTTCCACCGAGCATCACCTACCTCATGTCCACAAGCTTCTGCCAAGTGCTCCAGCCCCTGGAGAAACAGAGTAAGGGAGAAGCTCCTGGGGAAATGACTGCTCAACCATGGAGCTCAGTCAGAAAGGGGGGTTTTGTGCACGTGCTCTGTGTGATTTTTGTTTGACAAGTGCTGACTGAACCTAAAGCATTTCAGTGAACATAGTAAAAAATATTTTACCTTTTAGCATCATTCCCAGTTCCAGTTTTTCATTCCAGATGAGGAGAGGGAAGGCGGATTCTCCCAGGACAGGAAAACTGACTCTTTCTGTTCCTTTTCCCCAAATCTTTCCAGCACCTTAACATAAAGCCAATTTTCTGATAGAAAAACAAAACCTGCAAAAGCCATTCTGAGGGATGGCCCAGAGGCACACATATATGGGTGTATATATATGAACTGATAAGGGAGTTATCTGCCCTCACTGCAGGCCATCAGAACATGATAACTCCCCAAAGCCCAAGCACACCTGATGTTTAATTCTCTTCAAGTTACACCCTGGGACACCTGTGTTAAAAACCAGGGCTGAGGAAAAGTACTCAGTGATGATACCGGTACCAGCCATGGCAGGAGATGCTCCCAGTAAACCCCTGTGCCTGTGCTGAGCCCCACCAGCTTGAGTTTTCCCTTTGCTGGCTCTGGCAGATGAGCACCATGTAAAATCAGTACAGGACAGGGAAAGAACAAAAAGAGACTCTCCAAACCCAGGCTCCAGAGGGGTTCCTGTCCCTGCTCACCTGGGCCAGTTTCCTATGGGGGCACACAGCAGAGATTTAGCTGATTCCTACCACCTTTCTCCTACTTGCACCAACCAGCACAGATCCTCCCATCTCCCCACACGAACCCAGCCTCAGCCTCCTGCCCAGAGGGTTTCATTAACAAACAGCCAAGGTCTTCCCAAATTCTCCTTAGTTCTGCACATTGAAGGACTGTCAGCTCCCAATGCTGGGAAAACATCAGGCTCTTTCAGGCTTCCCACGGCTCTTTGTTGTAAGATCATTGGAGAGCTAACGGCCATTCATGAACTCCGAGTGTTGCAACACGATCCCTTTTTTTCCAGCATGATTTAAGAAAAAGAAGTTTAAAAAGGCAAGGAAGTCTTTTAGCAGAGACTCCAACAATTCCTTTAACGGGAGTATAAACAGGAACAAAATCAAACAGCAATTAGCTGCAATTATACTTTAGCCCAAAAAATCCCCCACATGTGAAATGATTACCAGAGCAATTACTGAGGACTTCTGTGCACACTTGGCTGGCATCGTTACAGCGAGGGTGCCCTTCAGGAGAGAGCAAATTCCATCCCCTCCTGGTTGCTGGGTTTTACTCTTCCCTGCAGACCTGCCGTCTCCAGTGATGGCTTTTGCAGTGGCTGGAGCTCAGCAAGGGAGAGGTGAAGGTATCAACACTGAAATGCAGTGGCTGGAGCTCAGCAAGGGAGAGGTGAAGGTATCAACACTGAAATGCACTGCTGGAGTGAGGAGACTGGGGGAAAAACATAGGAAAAAAGTAAATTGCAGCCCTTGTGTGTGTTTGTGGGAGGGAGATAACAGAGGGCTTGAGGCATGAGCTGGGGCCTTGGGTCCCCTTTGCACACTGGCTGCAGTGGGGCTGGGGCATCTGAAGGACATCACATTTTCCCTGGGAATGCCACAGGAGGCTGCAGCATGAGGACAAACCCCAGGGGTTTCCACCAGGCAGATGGGGCTGGGGCAGTTTGGTCCTGCTTGCAAAGCAACAGCACCCATGAGAGCAGAGGCAGCGTGGACAATTCCACTTGTCCCCATGGAGAGGTATTGTCAGTCAGGTCAGAGCCTGTGCTCAGGGCTCATTCTTCCTCCAAAGGCAGCGGAACAGCCGGCAGCTGATTCCCATTCCAACCAGCACCGCTGGTTAATCTTGACTTATGGAGGAAACATATGGAATGTATTGAAGAAACATGGCAGTGCTCTGTGCAGCTCCGCTCTCCCTCTGCTCGGAGAAGGGACCAGCAATATTAAACATCTGTGAGTCTTTAGCACAGGCTGACTTACTGGGTGAGCTCTTCCCCGTGGGCCACTGCTCAGCCCAGCCTGCAGGTACCATGGAGGACGTGGTATTCCTTTGGCTGGGATCAGCCCGCTCCCCAGGAAACGTGCTCTGCTGTCTCAAGACATTGGGATGCAGATGGAGCAGAACTGCCGTCACATCCAAACCTTCCCAAGGCACTTGGCTGTGAGGTCTGGCTGAGCAGAGGCCACAGGTCCTGCCAGCCTGGGTGATCCATCACGGGTAGGGCAGTGTCATGGTCTCCTGTCTTTAGGAAGTGCAGTTTTCTTTTAATAAACCCCCAAACCATCAGCTCCTTCCCTTGTGACCGGCTGCAGCTCTGCAGTGCCAACAACCCATGTGTTATGGGGCTGTTCTGAGGAGCCCCCTGCCCATGGCATTAAATGGGATTCCAGCACTGCAGCAGGTTTTGCTGAGCTCAGCACAGGGCCAGGCATTCCCTAGGGCTGTTGGTGTTGGAGAGGAGCAGGGAGCAGGATGGGTGCCCATGCAGAGCTCAGCCTGCGGGCAGCTGCCAACACCTGCGAGCCTGGAGCAAACGTGCTCCAACCTGCCCGGATCAACACGGCTGCTGGGAGGATGAGGAGCCAAGACCTGGATCCACCCTTTCATCCGTCCTGTGCTCCAGAGGGGAAGGAGAGCAGAGTCAGGGTCATACGAGGCCACCATGGTTTCCAAACGCTGCAACGGCCCCACCAGAGTTTACTGGGCTCCATCGCTGCCTTGGCCCTCAAAGCACTTGGGTCCGTCCCAAGTGGAACAGATATTGTTGGCCCAGAGACCCTGAGCTTCAGTCTCCTTCAAGACATTTGTGATAGCATCAGGGCTGAGCAGCAAAGGCTCAGCTCTGCACTAAGCACCCTGGTGCACACTGCCAGTGGACAGGACCCTCTGCAGAGGCTTCAGTGAGCACCTGCAGAAGACAGAAGTGGAGATCGAGTCCGCACTCCCCAGCAGCTGTGATGGGAAAGTCTCCCTGTCCATGCCAACACTCTGCAGCCCCCCAACAGCAAACCTGCACTGGTCTCCCCAAGCCAGGCACCAAGGTGCAGAGCTCAGCACTATCCCTTTTTTAACCCAGAAGATCAATGACTTCAGCGTAAAATCTAACATTTCTTGAACTCACCCAACAGATCTTCTGTCAACTGAGCATTCCTTCTGAAGTGCCTGCAGTGTTTATTTAGTGCAGCCACTGGTTTGTTCTAGTTAAATATCTGTTTCAATTCGAGGCAAGTTCATTGTAGGTTCCTATTTCCTCACTGCTGAGCTCGAGGATAAAAACCCCACTTGACAGCTGAGTAAATGACACCGATAAAGAGCTCTACTTGGCCTGTGAAACAGCTGAGAGATGTGGAGCAGAAAACTGAGCTAAAGATGTTCGTGTGTTATATATTTGTTGGCACTGCTCTGGTGTGGACTCTGTGCCTCTGCTTTCCTATGGCTCCAACCAAAAGCCAGGCTGGGTACACTGAAAACATCACATTTCTTAATTGTAGCTGGGATTGCTGCTGGGAAAAGTGGCTCATTTACTTCTGAGGGCTCAGCGTGAGCTGCAAGACCCCTGGGATATCTCGAATGGAAAACATCTCAGTGCTGCCTCCCAAAAAGAGGAAGAATAAACTGCCAAGGCTGAAAACACGGGCTCTTTCATGGGACCCGGAAGGTTCCTTTGGATGTGATTGATTCTCCTGCACAGACATTTCCAGATATTTTTCTGGCTTTTAAGTTAAGGGAGAAAAAAGACACCGAGCTCCGTGCTCTGGAAGGGGTTTAAATCAGCAGAGCCCTTAGGTGTGTGCTCTGTGGTGCTGCCTGAGCCTCCTCCGCAGAGGTAAAACCCTGTGCTCCAAGTGCAGTGAAAGGATGGCGAAATAACCACGGGCCCTCCTAAGGGCTTCGGGAAAGGTTCTTGTGAGCTTCCATGAGGCCATTTATAACAGAGCTTTGTGGGTGTGGATGTGCGTTCACTTGGGGTCTGAGCCAACGGAGCTCAGTGGGAGTCCTTTGAAAGTCCTCTCCTATGCCCTGAGCAGGCCCCAGCCTCGGCTTGTACTGAGAATATTCATGGGGAAGGATTTACTTGAAGGAATGTTTTGTGGAAGGAGCAGATTTCCAGAGCGTGTTGATAGGAAGTGATTACTGACTCCATAAATAAGAGCGTTTGCACTGGCAGGGGTGAATTAAGTGAAGAGTGCATTAGGAGTGCGGGTCATCCAAAGCCAAAACCCAAGGAAGAGTCTTTTAACTCCGAGGAATTGCTCACATGATAGCAATCTTCTCCAATATTTGAACTTGGGATCACATCACCCGGGTGAGCTGCTTGCAATGTGATGTGGCAGGAGGGAGCAGAGGCTGGGCAGAACATGAGCTGCACCTTTGCACCTAGGGGTAAATATTAAAGCTCTGCTGGTACTGGAAGAGTGGGAGAAGTCAGGGAAGTCCCACTGGATGCATTGGGAAAGACTATGTCAACCAGAGCCCACCGGGGCCAGGGCCCCTCTCATGCGCTGGGCTGCGCATGCTGGATGATTGCTCTCCTGGCTTTCCCCTCGCATCAGCTGTGCCAAACGTTGAGTGGAACCATCTGAGAAAAGCTGGAAGTGTATCAAAGATGTGATTTGAACACAGTAATTTAGTCCTCATCTGCAGTCCAGAATCACCATCTGCTCAACGTGTCCTGCCCTGGCTCTTCACCGCTCAGTGAGGACCGTGTACAGCATCCCCAGGCTTTGCCTTTGGCTCTGGTTATAAAATGAACCCAGAAACCTGATTCCTCTCTTTCTCTGGTGTAAGTTGTACTGATGTTAGAAGAGGAGAAGCAAACCCCCATGGAAATACCACAAAATGGTCAGGGTCCCGGAGGGACTGGTTTATGGGGGAGAATTAGAGCCTGGATGTATAGCTTGGCTCGCAGAGGTGAGTTAGAGAAGTGGACATGACAGCAGCCTGGAAGGCTTTCAAGGGTGTGAGCACAGAGGACTAAGATGAAATATGTGGGATGGTACAAGGAGGTATGACTAGGAGCAAAGGAATGATGTGGAAGAGGGGAGGACTGTGCATTATGAGGTGAGCGAGATCAGCCCGTGGCCCAGTTTCACACTGTTGTCATGAAAACCTGGGAAATATGGATTTTCAATTTCATTTACTGTGCTGAAGTGCCATTAAACAGGACTGGGGTTTGCCAGCTGGGCTGGGGACTTTCAGAGCAATCATAGACACTTTTTGTGCATTATCCCTCTGTGCTACATCAGCTATTGTGCTACTTGGGGAGCTCTCAGTAGAAGTGAATACAGGTATTAAACCAGGGATGTGCAGAAGCTCCTGGGGTTGCCACAGTAAATTGGTAAGAAAACAGATCCATACTCTAGAGGATGTTAGTGTTCAGCACGTGTGATGTGGGATCTCTTTCTCATCTGTGACTGCACCAGCCTCTGTTGCAGCATAGAGAGCGCAATCTGGGAACGGCTGTATTTTATCCTAGCGAGAGTAGCTCATTAAACCCCTCTTACGTCATGCGCTGGGAAGCTGCTGCTAATCAGGGACAGATGAACTGATCCAGACAACATTCAATCCTCTTTCAACTTTTGCCCCAGTTTCCCAGCGAGTCCTTCCCTGTGGAGCGCCGCAGCCTGCCTGGAGCCCCGGCCTGCCTCTTCCCATGGCTGCAGTTGGGTGCTGGTGACTCTGGTGTGCAGGCTCAGGCCTTGGCTCCTCCAGAAGCACAGGCACTGGGATGCTTTCTGGCCTACTTAAAAGAGAGCAGGAAGAGCCGTGCGTCCTTCTTAGCAAGGGAACCTCAGGGTGAGCGAGCCTCGAGGGGATGTGAATAGAAACCGAAGCTTTAATTTGCTGCAGAAAAAGGCAAAAGTAATTTACATTAATCAAAAACCTCTTCAGAGGTTTCCAACCCAGTTTTTACAGGCTGGAGGAGCTTTGCAGACAGAGGATTCCCACTGCTCGGGCTCGCCGGGTCAATGTCTCTGCTGGCATCTCTCTGCTGCCTCCGCAGCGTGGTCAGAGCAGCTCAGGGGAAAAGGCTGCTCTAATCAAACAGCATCTCCTGCTGATCCCCACCAAATCACCTCTGTCCGTGGGTTCTTCATCAGATCTGATCACCTGTGCCTGTAGGAGCATTTGCTTATGGAACAGCATCCAAGAGAAAGCTTGGCATGTCACCATAAGTACATTTACTGCTGATTTATGATCAGGCATGTAAGCAGAAAATCGGGTTTGCAGTGTTGGGATAGACACCAGCAATTTTCCCTTAGCCAAGCTGAACCCCCAGGCTTCCTGAAATCCATTTATCACTGTGCTCCCCATCTCCTTGGGAACAGCTCTGCAGCAAGCAGAGAATAATTCTGTGTTCCATAAACCTTCTTCACCCCCTGCTGGATCCAGGGAAAGCTGCTCCAGTCACTTCCCTGACCAGGATTTGATCTTCCACAAATCCATCTATAAAATATCAACAGGAATCTTTTGTTTTGGAGACAGGGGTTTAAGGAATGCTCAGAACAATGAGCGTAGGTGACAGTCCCGTGGCAGATCAGAGAGCCTCCCATGCACAGCAGCACAAGGCATGGGACTCGCAGGCTCGATTCCTGCCATGGTGGTTAACAGCTTGATATGGGGCTGCAGGGAAGAAATCCAACCTCCAGATCTCCACTTCAGTTGTCTCCAGGAGAAGCATGGCCATAGCTCACTGCCTGTGCTTTCCCATCATGCCAGCACCAGAGACATGGGAATTGATTCCCAATGCCTGTTAAAGCCATAGGGAGGGGATGGGGCAGCATCCTGCAGCTCCAGGGCTGTTGCAGCCTCTTATCTTCGGTGTTGCCAATGCCAAGCTCCACCTCTGCTCTGAGCCCCATCTCAAGCCACTGTTTAAAAGAAGAGTGGAGAAGGACTCCAGCTAGACTTTCTGTGGGTGCTGTCTACATGGACAGAGGTGTTTGCAGAAGCCTCCTGGGTAATGGGAATGATTAAGCCATTACAGTGGCCTTTCCTGGGACAACTCAGAAATAAGTGCCTAAACTAATGGGAGTTCAGGGGGAGCTTGTTAATCATTTTTACAACCATCTCTGCTGCTGGTGTGCGGCGTCTTTGCTGCTCTTCCTACCAGAGCCACAGGGGAAAACACTGTGTTAGTGCGGATGTTAAGATGCCACTGAAGGGGAATGAGGGTGTGAGAGGAAGGCTCTGGGCAGCTAACGCATTTACTCAGGATGAATAAGCCCCTTGTGGTAAGCAGAGCTGCCTAATCTCCCTCTCCCATAGTGTAACTGCTCCGATGGTATCAGATCTTTGCTATAACCGGCAATTTTTCCTACCAATTACCCGTGGGTTCCAGTCCATCTCCCTCTGAAATAACAGGCAGGTCATTAATGTCAAATTCCAATTGGATGATAAGGGAATTTATTGCTGAGATGATCACCAAAGCCAGGGCGATGAATGGGCTCAGAAGGATTTTAGGGTATTATTTCCCAGTGTTCACCAGGCAGTTATCTCCTTCCCTCGGCACTTTGTGTCTGTAGCTCAGAGGCTGTCTCCTCTATGGCTCCTCATCCTGTTTTTAGGGTTTGTTTCTGTACAAGGACGCGCATGTTCCTTCAGGCTCTATTTTTGTTACAGATGCTCTTGTCTGGGAAACAAGGCAATGACAATGAGATCCATCACGGGGATGATGCTTTTGACTGGGTTTGTTGTACTTGGCACCCTGTCAGCACGCGGGTCTATGATGAAAAAGGAGCACGTTTAAGGTACTTTAATCACTGCTGAAGTGCCGTGTAGTGTGTTAAAATGAGCTGCTTTGCTTTTGAAGCTGCAGAGGAGATACAGTTTGAAGATCAGCTCCCCACTGCTGCTCAGATCCAAGATTTAGGTTGTTTGACTTCCTTTCCTAGAAACAAGCTTTATAGCTTTATCTGAGGCTGTTTAATAGCAGAGATGGATCAAAGCGAAAGATTCCCAGCTGCAGCCCAATAAATCTGGGGCCCAGGCTGGTGGTAAAGCAGGTTGTCATCTGAAGGGCTGGTCTAGGCCATGGTACAGTTCAGGCTTTTCAATGATCCCAGTCACCAGGAGATGCACAGCCTCTTTCCTTCCCCCAGCCCAATTCAGACCAGTGGCCAGCTGCAAGAAGCAAAGCAGAGCCAGGGGAACCTCTGTTTTGCTGTTTCTGGTGAGGAGGAAAAAGAATCTGATCTCTTCAAGCAGCCCTGGGAAGCCTGACACCCGACCAGCAAACCCCAGCACATCTTCACTCCCTCTTTTCCTCTCCAAGCCAGATTCTTCAGTGTCCTTTTCTCACCAGGTATCCTCTGTTGGATCACTCTGCCCCAGCAGCCTGATGTACAAAGCGGTCGCTACCATCTGATAGAGCCCCAGCACAGACAGCCACTGACAGTGCTGGAAGAGAAATATAGCTGAGGATGCAGGTTTATGGTTTGTTTTTGCAAGAAACATGATCTATTGAAGGTTTGGAGCTGGACCCTGATGGTGTCCTAACAAGGAAGGGCAGGGGATGCTTCCCAGGGCTTGTAACCAGCTGGAGGATTTAACCCTGTCTGTTTTTCTCATTCCCAGAGATCCAACCAGGGCTAACACATCCTTTTGTTGTTATAACTGGGGTGGATTTAAATTCTGGGGCAGAAAAGGATCATTTCCCAATGGAAAGTGCTGCCCCTCTCCCCAGCTCTGGCTCTGGTCAAGCCCGGTGCTGCTCCTGCCTGTGGTCTGCACACCAGCACAGCCAGGCCTTGCAGCTCTGCCAGAGCACGAGCTGGGGGTTAGAGAATTGCTCCCACTTTGTGCTGGGAGGGATCAGGAATTAGATGTGGCTCTTATTTTTAGCTGTATTTTTGCTGCTTTTTGCTTTTGCCTGTGCGGGGAGTAGGTAGGAGATGGGGAGGGCCGCGGCCAAGGAAAAGCTCCCAAATCTGCCTAAATCAAAACAATTCAGAAAAAAAATCCCATCTGGAAAAAAAATCTTCATTTCTGTGAGTAAAGCCCTCCTGTTCCAAAGAGTAAAGCAAATCATGTCTGAGGAAGTGACTGCACCTCCGGAAGTCTCTGTGTGTTACGAGGAGCAAACATAGAGCAGTGAAACGGCACCTCAGCATCATCTCCATCAGAATCCCACCCTGGGACTGACTGCTGGAGGGAGCCACCACCATGATCCAGTGGTTTCTACCTCCCGCCTGGCTATGGGTGGTTTTGAGTGAGTCAATTCATCTCTTTGTGCTCATGTTTTCCCTGTATAAAGCAGAGATCTCAATCTCCTATGGCTCTGCTCTGTATAAAGGCAGCAGGAGGAGTATTGCTCTGCCAGGTCCCACCGGCGTTTGTTGGAACAAGAGATACTGATGCTTAGAGATCATTAGTCTGAGTCAGGTGGGCCTCTTCTATGATATCTTGCAGGGGGTAAACTCCAAGGTGTTTAGGAGCAAGAGCCCTCACCAAAGTCAGAGAAAGACACAGTTTATGCTATATTTAAAACTGACCAGAGGGCAAGTGTTTGATCTGCATTCAGTCTTTCCCCATTTTCCTCTGCAGATAGTCACATTTGGGGATCTGCAGTCTGGATCCAATACATAGCACAGTACTAATAGATGCTGGAAAAGGTTACTACACGCTATTACTGAGGCAAAGTAAAAGAAATCAGATGTTTATATCTAATTATGCAGTTGTGCAGATCAGAGGCCAGGAGAAAGCAGAGGCAGTAAAAAGGAAAAGTGTCTTTGTGATGGGGGGGGCATCGAGATGGATGGATAAGGAGAGGGAGGCACCAGGGGCTCGGGTTTCCCTGGCATCCCTCTTGCAGCACACAGCAGGGGAGAAGCAAGCCCCAGATCTGCTGAGACTCCCCCTCAGTGGATGCAAAATGGGGTTCCCTGCCCGTGGTGCCTCCTCCGTGACCCAGGGGTTGGTGCATCCTCTCTGCCCAGACTTTGCTCTGAAGCACACACACACGTACATCAGCATCGTGCTTTCATGTGCTCCATCCCAGCCCTCCTGCAGAGGTTTCCCAGGCATTGATGGTGCTGGCCCCTGCCCTGTGCTGGGGCAGTGTTTATGGCACCTAAGCCCCAGAGAGAGCTGCTTGTGCCCCTGGGGACCACAGGACTGGCACACATCACCCAGCCAGTGACATGGGAAGTCACCATGATCTCAACCAGAGCTCGCTCCTCGCTACAGGCCTGGGCTGTAAAACCCCCTCCAGCATCCCCAGGCAAGGTCCCAGCCTGTCCATGCGGCCCGTGGGAGGATGAAGGCAGAAAGAGGGAGAGGGGGGAGAGATAAACAGTTTCCTACACAGTTGTGGCTCAAGCCCATCTTACAAGAAACACATGGTCCCTGACACAATATTTAGCTCCACTGTAACATGGTCCATTTGGAGGCTGGTGGCTGTGTGGAGAGCTGTAGTAAAACATTCTTTGCTGGTAACACACACAGAGAGAAAAAACCACCCTCAGTAATAATAATTGTGGTTAACTCCATAAAGGCTGGAGGATGCGGTGGCAGAGAGCTGCTTCTGGAGCAGGAGGTTTGCCCAGCATCCCTGCAAACCCCAGCTCCACTGGCTTGAAATGCTTGTTCCAATTGGTGCTGCCCCCCTGGCTTTGCCCCGTTAGAACAGAGGAGAGGAGCCAGGGGCTTTGGGGCTGGATTTTTCCCCTCAGTGTGCAGTTCCCTGCTCAGAAAACGTTCTCGGGGAGGATCCTGATGTGGAGCCAGAGAAAAAGCCTTTTTTTTCTTTTTCTTTCTCTTTTTTATTCCACTTTCCTGCTCATTAGCTCAGGAACTTACAGTTGGAGTTGTCACCAGGCTCCTCCTGCCAACATACTGCAGGGCTTCATGGAGTTACATCATTTGGCCTTGGAGGAGCAGCTAAGTGGAAACACATTTGGGTTTGCTCACGCTGCTCCAGCTCCTCACTCACTCCCCGTGTCCATGGGCACAGAGCAGGGGGTCAGGCGGAGCCAGGACCCTACACTAGGGCATGAACCCCCCCAGACCTCTTGTCCCATGGGCACCAATCCCCCCAAACCATCCAGAATCCATCTGCAGCATGTCCAGAGCATCCCTGGTGCTGGTGGGAGCACGGGAGCCGGGTGCTGAGCTCATCCTGGCTGACCCACAGCTTTAATCCCTGCTGGCTCTTGCTTCTTCCCTCGAATTTCTCCTGGACCCATGTCCTTCCCCCTCCCAGCTCATCCCAAGCCAGCGTGACCCAATGGTCAGCACTCCCTGCCCTTCCCGCTCCTTCACTCTGCTCTGGAGCACAGCAGCTGCTCTGCCCAGACAACACTGAGCTTTATTTCTACCATTTCTCCAGGAATTGCTCCTTCCCAACTAGCACCAGTGAGGAAGTGGCTGTACCTGGTGTGCTCCATCACTCTGGTCCTCATTATCAAGGGCAGGAGGAGGAAACAAAAGGGCTAGATGGTCATAAAGGACCATTTTTGTCTTTCAACATCCAATGCTGAAGTGTTCTGTAAAATAACTGAAGGAAAGAGAAGTTCAGAAGGATTTTTGCATCTCTTCCTCCCCTTTCACAGCTGGAAAGGTCAAAGAGAGGGGTTTCATTTACAACTGGTACTGCCCGTTGGATGGAGCGAGCCACTGTGTGCAAGGGGCAATTCCTCCCATCCTCAACATGCAGCTCTTTTCATCCCTGACCTGGCATCAGCTGCCCAACACTGCCTGAGAAACAGGGAGAGGTGGAAAAGGTGATCCCAGCCAGTGTGAACACCACAGGACAGCTGAGACCAGTCCCCCCAGCCATGCACTTGCTCCTTTACATCGGGTCATCAAAAGCTGAATTAAACAGTCTGTTAATGCCTGCTCATGTAAAAGATAAATCAGAGTTCAGTAAAGAGCTGCAGCCACCTCCAGCACCATCCCAGCCCTCACATAACCAAGGGCAAATCGGATCCTGTGGAAGAGAATTTATTGCCAATGTAGCCTGAAATATTTCTGACCATGACAGTTGTGTGCAGTGCCAGTATTACCCACACCAGCTTCCTTTGCTCCTCTATTAGTCTATTAACATTACAAGGGTGGCTGGAGCCCGGCCATGCCTGCAGTAACTCCACCTTGCATGCTGCTGGCACTTCTCTACTCAAAGCCTAGAGGAGGGAGATGATGAAACAAAAACGAGTGTCCCCGGTGACAGGAGTTTTAATGAGTGGGTTTTTAATGAGCTGCAGGAAGGTGCCTGTGCCCCCACCTGCCCAGGAAGAGACTCACACAAACCAGAGCTGATCTGAAGCTTCCCCATCAGTCCGTGTCAGTGTGAGCCCAGCGGCTCATCTCCTGGGTGCCACCAGGAGCTGCCCATGAATAAATCATGATTTATAGCCATAAAGCCCAGAAGCTGTCCTGTTGGAGGCCAGCCCAGCCTTGTTCCATCACCCAGGTCACAAGCTTGCTGGAGGAAGCTCTCTGATGCTTCGAAGCAGCCCTTACCAGGACAAGCAATGCCTCTCCCTGCATCCGCTTCCCACTGGGACATTGACACCAAACTCCTCTGGGTCGGGGATTCACCAATGACTTTAAAGGGATTCTGTGGCCGTGGTTCGGGTGTTCTGTACAGTGATGTTTAGTCATGAGAAAGCGATTTCTGCACAGAGTGCCCCAGCTCCTCTTGCTCCTCTGTGGGTTGGTCTCAGAGGATGTGGTGCAGGGATGGCTGCAGTGACTCAGGGCTCCGTGAGCCCACGGGAGGTGGAGGACCCTGGGGACAGGAGTGCCCAGGGCCACCGGGGCCCCCCCGAGCATCCCCCGTGCCCGGGCGCGGCTCTGGTGCTCCCGGAGCTGGGGATAACGCAGCCGTTAGCTCCATCTAGTGATGCCTCTGCGGTCCTCGGAGCGGGCTGCCCTGGTTGGGGGGACCCCGAGCCCACAGCCCCAAACCCCCCGCAGCCGGGCTGGGAGCAGGAGGCCCCGAGTGTGAGCTGTGCGGGGCATTCCAGCCGTAGGGAGGGAGGAAGGGAGCGTCAAAGACTGGGAAAGAGGGAATTCCATCCCAGTGAAATAGGAAATCCTACCCTGGGTGGTGCAGACCCTCCGGACCCTGCTCACATCCAGCGCTTCCTCCATCTCCTGCAGACAGTGCCCAGGCGATGGGGGCGATGGGAAGACCCCCCCCTGCAGTCCTGATCCTGCTCTGGGACAGCACAAGAGGGACGTGGAGCTGTTGGAGTGAGTCCAGAGGAGGCCAGGGAGATGCTGCGAGGGCTGGAGCAGCTCTGCTCTGGAGCCAGGCTGAGAGAGCTGGGCTGGGTCAGCCTGGAGAAGA
>JANHGB010015558.1:3892-14426 GCA_026283785.1 Coracopsis vasa | reverse complement strand
AGCCTGGAGAAGAGAAGGCTCCTTAAGGGGAGGCCTTAGAGCAGCTCCAGTGCCTAAAGGGGCTCCAGGAAACCTGGAGAGGGGCTTGGGACAGTTTTGCAGCTTTAGAGGCAGCCCAAAATGCCAGGTGTTTGCTCCCCAGGCAAAAGAGCCCGAGGACACGAGGGATGGAGGAGGCCACTGCTGATCACTGGAAGTGTATCCAGTCCAGCAAGCTCTGCAAGAACATTTGATCCAGGTAAATGGAAGGATTTGGGGGTTTTCATCAAAGCCCAGTTCTCATCTGGTTTTGAATGCAGAGCTGTTGCTGGTGCCGGGCACCCAATGACACATCCACGTATATCTGAAATATTCCTTGAAGCACGGACATTAAGGTATAATGACAGTGATGAGAATTCTCTGTATTCTAGAGCCCACGTGCCTGTCCCCACACCAGCCTTCCAGGACAGACCTCCATGAGCATCTGCTTCCGATTAAACATCATTGGGTTCCAGCCCAAAATAACTTCAAAGATTTATTGACTTCCATGATTTCCAAAGAGCTCACAAAGAGCCTGGCGCTGGCTCCGCTATCCCGGTGGGATGAGGCTGTGCTCCTGATCCCACAGATCACAGAATATGGAGCCAGTCACTCCCTACGTGAATATTAACCTGAAACTATTCCTACCATGAAATGTTAGGAATTCAGGATGAGCGCAATTGCTGAGCAGATCAGAGATCGAACCAATGGTCCACATCACCCAACTTCCTACCCCAGCAGTGACCTCCCATTGCCTGTGAGAGCTTCCCAGCCTTTAGAAGCTTGTGTCCTAAAGCAGGAAGAACCACAGCTCCTCCTTGCATTTGTTTCAGTTCTTCTTGTAAGTGGACAGTCTCTCTCCCCAAATAGATGCTGAGCATCCAGTCAAGCCCTGCGAGTACGTGGTGGCTGAGGGCGCCACATGCACAGGCTCAGCATCACTGCTGAGATGCTTCTTCGGTTTTACTTCATTTTCTTTGTTAATCCATGAGAAGTTTCAGCATTTTGACAGTTTTCTGTCAAAATCCTACTTCAGGATTTCTGTGGAGATGTTTTCTGTTGGAGTTTTTCCTCTCGAAAGCTTCTGAGCACCAGAAAGGGAGGATTTTAACTCTCAAAGGAAGGGTTTTTTCATTTTTGTCTGTTTGGCAAAGATCCAAACTTATTTTCTTAGGAAAAGTGTGAGCTGAGAGAGGGCAAAGTTCCCTCTGTGATCCCAGCACGCACCATCGGGAGGGTGCTTACACAAACAGGAGCAGCAGGGCTGAGCCATCTTCACCAAACTGCATGGGGCACGGGCACGCTGCTGGGCTGGGAGCCAGGAGCAGCCACCATCCAGCTCTTGGCTCTGCAAACATCCCCTGGAGTGAGCATCTGCATGGTCCTGCCAGCTGGGATGAGCCTTTCCTGCCCTTTACCCTCTGCCCAAGCAAATCCTTGCCTCCCAGGCATCCCTCTGTCGTTCTGGCTGCCCAGGGAAGGAATGAGTTCTTCAACATCCTGCTTTGTGCAAGTTCCTTCCTGGGCAGGCTGTGGGAATGGGATGCAAGAGACGGGCAATCGTCATTGATGGCTGGTGGTGGGACTGATGGCTGAGGTGCTGTGACAAGGGGAGGAGGAGGGGGTATGGAAGGGAATTGGTGGCCTCTTGGGATATTTCTGGTAGGGTTTCCCTCCTTGCTTCCAGGCTCTGTTGAAATCAGGGTGCTGTTTTCTGCCTTGAAAGCAGAGGCTCCTTAAAGGGGCTTTTCTGTCTCTCAACCAAATACAGATCCACTAAAAAGCATGGCTCTGCTCTCTGCCAAAAGCTCCATTTCCATCAGGATTTCAGGGAATACTTAGCGTCTCCATTCCCTGGGAATTTCTCTCCAAGAGTTTTATGCTGGTCCTTCCCCCCTTCGCTGGAGGTCTGCAGGGAAGTGGTGCACAGAGCTGCTGGGCACCATGTGTGAGCTGCTCCTCCTGTGCTATGGAACACGGTGCTTTCTCCAGGCCCTGCCACTCTTTCCAAGCTAAAGCAAGACCTAGAGAGCAGGACACATCGGTTGATGTCAGCCTGGTCTAACTGCAGCCACTGCGATGGGTTTGCACCGGAGAGATGGAATCATCACTCTCTGCACAAGTGAGAGCTCTGCAGAGCAGTGAGCAGGCAGGAGGATGCTCTGGGACTGCCCCAGCACTGTGGCTGCCTCTGTGCCCACCAGCATGGCAAGGCAATGCTTCTGCCTCAAGTTCCAGGGGGGAATACAGAGGGAGATATGGGAGAGGATGGAAGGACAGCCTCCAGCAGGGAATGGAAAGGAGAACAAGCCCCAAACAGCTCGAAGCAGAGTGAACAGAGCTGGGGTGTAGCAGGAGAGTTCCCAAGCCTTGGGATCAGCAGTGGGACAGAAGAGTAAATTGGACACATATTTTCCATCCTCAGCTATCCACATTGCCCCTAACCTGATCCCACTCAGATACACAGGGGCGGCTGCCAAGGAACTTGCATGACTCATTTGAAAGGGAACAGGAACCGCGCGTTCGCATCCAGCTGTCTCCTCTCTGTTGTTGTTTAGGGAGGACATTTGTGCTTGCTTAACTCACCTAGGAAGGGGTCAGCGGGGCCCTGGACACAGGGGAATCCGGTTGTCAGCCCAGCCTGGGAACGTGCTGTGTATTCCTTAACAAGATGGAGAAGGAGTGGAGCTGGTGGGAAGCGCAGCAAGGGCTCCGGAGGCAAGGGCAGCAGCTTCTTGCTCCCTGCAGTGCCCGTGGCCTGTGAGGGCTCTGCTATTCCCCACCAAGCACTGCTCTGAAGGGGACCCCAACCAATCTGGGCAGTGGATGTCCCTGGGGCTCCCCTCGTGTTCACAGGGACAAAGCCCTCACCTCCCACAGAGGGGACAGCAAAAGTGAGATGCAGAGAGCGTCAGATGCAACCTAGGAGTGCGCTGACGTCCAGTGGGCAGTTCAAAGGGACGTGGTCAAACCTTGCTTAGGGAAACCCCAGGTTAAATGAGGCCTGAAGCCCACCTGCACATCTTACAGCAGCCAGAGGCCACTGCAGCAGCGTGTCCCTGCTCTCACCAAGCCTCGTCCCAGTCTTTAATCACAGCAAAAGGAATGCATTCCAGGAACCTCCTGTGCTAAAGAGGGGACTCACAACCCTTTATCCTCCCTACCCTGTAACACCCAGGTGAGGTAACTCTGCCATCATCTGCAGCCAAGCACTCTGCTGTCAGGAGCCACAAGAGGGCATTAGCTTTGTATTTTTCCCTACCCAGGGAAATCCAAGATAGTTTCCGGATAATGTTCAATATTCCTGTGCCCAAGTAGAACTGTTGGAATATCAGCTTGCAAATTCTAAACCTATAAGAAGACAGGTTGGCTGCTGATGGCGAGTCCTCTTCTTGTGCTTGCAATTTGGCTTTCTATTGGAATATTCTGCTTCCATGGAATAACAGGAAGACAGAGACTGTTCCCTCTGTGAGGGAGAAGAAGAACATTCTGAAAATTACAAAACCCCATCAAACAAACCCAATCCAAGACACTGCCAGTGCCTGGAGAAACTGAGCAGGGATTAAAAGCCACACTTGGAAATGTGGCAAAGCACCGCAGTGATTACACCTCATGTGCCATTCCCTTGGTAAGAAAGGCAGGCTCAGCACTTCCATCTCAGTTTGGTTTTGAAGGACATATTTCCTACCTCATCACATCTGGTGTCACTCCAAGGCATCCCACTGTCCTCAGCCGAGTTCACTGCCTCAAGCACTGTTACATTTGCTGGATGAGGGCTGTATGCTCTGAGTACCCTGCAGGCCTGCAGAGATGCTTTTCAAGCATGAAGTGCCATTAGGCCAAGCCCCTTAATTAAGGAATCATGCAAACCAGCTGATTGCCATCAGGCGGAGCAGGACCAGATCAGCAGCAGAAAGCCCCTTGGTCTCCAAAGCTGTGTAAGTTTCTCAGCAACAGCAGTGCTGAAACAGAAATAGGTGAAGGAATAAATATAGACCAAAGCGTGTGAAACTGAGCCTCCTGCGCCGGTGTTCCACAGAGGAAGTGCTATTAAAACATTACACTGCTTTGTCCATTCAGAAGTGAAAGGTAATGGTTGGTCTGTGTCCCCCATCCAAAATGGGCCATGTCCCATTGACATCAATGTGTGACAGCGGGCTGGCGGTTCACATGCTGGGATCTGCTGCAAAAAGCATGCCCTAGGGAAGTGTGGAACCCTGAGGGGTCAAAGGCAGACCTGGACTGGCATTTGCCTTGTGCTGTTCTCCTTAAGCCACGTGAATTATTGTAAACACAGCCCTGATGCTGGTGGGACCTCTCTACTGGGACTTCTGTACAGGGGTGCACAGGGAAATGGGATCTCCGGGCAGGGCATTCCCTGCTGTCACGAATGGCCAAGCTGCAGTGTGAGCAGCTGGGGATAACTGGAGCCATCCTGCCCAAACTTCATCAAAACAGAGCAAGTCTCTTAATCCCCAGAGCCAGGGAGCCAGGAAGTTGGAATATGGCCATCAGGAATCAGCCACCAGCACCGCACCTACGTGCACGTGCCTGAGTGCATCTGCAGGTGTCTGGGGGATGAACCATGCTGAGTCCTCTCCCCAAGGAGCCCTGAAGTCGTTGGGGAGGGCTGGAACCTCTCTTTCCTGGGGGGTTTGATGTACTTCCAAGCCATGGAGGCTGCCAGGCTCTCCCGCTCAAGGGGAAACAACAACAAGGAACATTAATCAAACACATTTCAGGTTCCTGCTGCCAGCACGTGGCTGCGGTGCATCTGCTTCCCCAGCTGCCATCTGCCACCACGGGAGACGGCTGGATGCCAGCCGTCGCCTGGCAGCACCAACACCTACCACAACCAGCCCACCCCTGGCGAGGCGGGATGGAGCCATCGCACACACCGAGGATGGGAAATAAACCTCATCTCTGGGGGAAGCAATTCCCAATGGGAAGAAGGGCACATCTCCAGCCTGCCCAGCCTCCTCTCCTGGTCCAGGGCCCTTTGCCACCCTCCATCCCTGGTGACAGAGCCAACACTGAGCTAAAATATTAAGCACCCCAATGCAGCTGCATCATCAAAGGCAGTGGCATCCCCGGCATCTCCTGTATTCTTCAGAGCTGCCTTCTCCTCTTTAATATGATCTGTTTTGAAGGCCATATAATAAGGCCATTAATTCTTTAGCTCATGCTGTGAACTCTTTAATGGAACATGACAAGAAAACAGTGTTTCTTTCCTGGGAGTAATTACTGTTTGACTCTAAGTCTCTACCTTCGGCAATAGCTGTGAGAATACTCCCACTAGAGGCAGGTGGGGACTCTAAATCTTTAGAAATGATGCCTGGTTTTTAACCAGCAGGACACCATAAATGACCATAGCTGTGTCAGTATCCCTATTTCAGGATGAAACATTTTCCCCAGGTCAGAGTAGCTGCCCCTTGCCTCGGCCGTGGTGGAGGGATGCATCCTGCACTGGAGGCATATGCTTATAGTTCCAGGAGGAGTTTACTTTAAAGCCAACCACATGTGGAAGCATCATCCAGGTGAGCTGCACCGAGCAGCCAAGGCCTGGTTCAGAGCCTGCTGCAATCCCTGCACAAGGCCAGCAAGGAACACCCCTGAAAGGGATTCAGGGAGAAAAGCTTTAATAGAGATGGATGAATGCGGGAGAATGGGGCAGGAAAAAAGGGATGGAGGAGGTGTGAGAGCAGCAGACACAGAGCCCTCACCTGGAGCTGCATCAGACAAGGGCTTTGCCTCCACTTTCCCTCCTCACAACCACAGACACTGCTGGAAAATCCTCATCAAACATAATTAGTTTACACGGTTTTGCTGTAGAGGATTATGATAAACCCTGGTTTATTATTGTCGGGTTGCTCCCCATTGCTAGGCTACGCTGTGTTGTTGTTGGCTGCCTCGGAGCCCACATGTGCAGCCGTAGGTGACTCATGAGAGCTGAACCGAGCGTCTCAGGCTGCCTTGAAGAGCTCTGGAGAACATTCCCTTCTGCTGAGGCACAGCCCCGGCTGCTGGGGCTCCCGACAGCCTGCACCAGAACCGGCACCGGCACCAGCACTGGTACCAGAACCCAGCACCAGCACCGGATCTGCAGGAGGAGTGAGCCGCAGGCAGCCCCAACTGGAACCCGAGCACCCACAACGCTCATGGATCTGTGGATGAAGAGCACTGGAGGGACCCAAGGAGGGTGCTGGGAGGTGCTGGGGACATGGTGACAAGGGGGCAGGCCCCAGCACTGGAGCAGCCCCGCTCCTCACCTTGGGTGCAGCTCTCATCATAGTAGCCCCATGAAACAGTTGCAGCAGGAGCAGATTTCCCTTTTCAGAGCAAATCCCAGGGGATCCCTCACTGAATATTCCTCTCTGGACAGCCCAGCTCCTTGTGAACCAGCTGCACTTTGTGTGTGCAGCCCTCACTCGGGCTTGTGCCATCTTTCTTGATGATTTGGGTGCTTCTGCACCCGGTTCTTGGCTCTTTGAACCAGGAAGTGCCAGGGGTGATGAAGATCCATGGGTGACAAAACCGCCCCTGGGGAGACACATCCCAGTATCCCAGGGGAATTAGCTTTCCCGCAGCCAGGGCCAGCCCCGGGGCCGGGCTGCAGCCCTGGGAAGTGTGTAGGAGTTCAGGAGTTCAGCCTCAGCTGATGTGAAACGTCTCCAATCTGCAAAACTGGCCCGGAGAAAACCGTGTCCCGGCCACTGGCTGCTCCTTAAAGCCAAGAGCGGAAAAAGAGCTCGGAGCTGCCCAGCCCCTCTGCGGGCAGGGTTTACACTGAACTCAGCTCTGAGAACCAGCATCCCACAGCTCCCATCTCTTTGTTCTAACAGGGTTTTGCTCCAGGAATCAAGAGCTGCGCACAGCTCACCGGCAGCTCCGTGTATTCACTGGCAAACAGGGACCCACAGCCCAGCCCCTGCGTTGCTCCCTGATTTTCCGCAGCTCCTGGCAGCTCTCGCAGGCATCAAACTCCTACAAACCTCATTGCAAGCACACAAAACCCTGGGAAGTGCAAGTGTTGTGCTGGAGGGTGGCCTTACCTCTTGTCCCTGTCCTTAATCAGTGCTGGGATGCCTCTAACCCGCCCCTCATGGGGATCCCTGCTGGATCCCTAGGCAGTAATAAATCTGGCATTCCAGCTTGCACAGATTTAATAGAAGGAGAAAGGCAAAACTGTTCCTCAAAAGTCACCCTTTAATAGCAGCTGTTTCTGGGACATGAATCCCATTTTGTCCTGGTTTGTGCAGTGCTCAGGATGCTCTGCAGAGCAAACTTGGTTCGTGAGGATGGATGGATGGATGGATGGATGGTGACTGACAGGGTGGGATTTCACGTGCATTACCCTCTGCTCTGGGGGCATGGATCCTGCTTCAATCCCCATGTGTGGCTCTTTCCAGCTTCTATTAAGCAGCTCAGAAGTGACCGGGGTTGCAGTGGTGAGCAGAGGCAGTGCCTGTGTGCAGGGCACGGGGGTCACACAGCAAGACTGAGATAATCTCTGTTTCTGCTGTCCAGCCTGGCTTGCTGCAGACGCAGCGTTCAGGCCATGCCTCGCCTGCATCCTTCTCATCCCTCCTCTCAAACCTCCCTGCCAGCTTCTGCCAAACCTGGCTGACGCCCAGAGCCCCGAGGGGAAGAGCTCTGAAGCAGCTTCATGCAAATGTGCAGCTGGATCCTGCACCCGCCCCATCCCGCAGGGCCACCGAGGCCAGCACAGCCCTACGAGCCATCAGCGAGCCCACAGCGCCCTGCTCTGGGGCTGGGCTGGCAGCCAGGGGCTCAGACATGGCCTCAACCTGCCATCTAGTGTCTTCCTCCCGGCTCTGGCTGCCGGAGCCTGCAGCAGGGAGGGAACCAGGGCTGGGTTCTGCTGTGAGGCAGAAGGAGATGCAGCAGCACCTCCAGGGACCCTTGAGAGCAGCGGAGCAGGAGGACGCTGCCTGGCTCCCATCAATAAAAGCAGATACAACAACCTGGGCTACCCCCTGTAAACCCACTGGTGTCAGTGCTCATAGGCAGTGGTCCCCCCGGTTGCTACCGTGGATGCCTGCTGCCTTTCCCACGTATGCTGGAATGCTGCCTGCATCTGCCTCCTCCCAGTCACTCTATCCAGGACGGGATGATCCCTATGCGCCCGGCACAGTTGCAGTTGCTGGAGCTCTGCCTGGGATGTCTCACACCCATGTCTGGATGGGGCAGACAGCCCACCAGCTCCCACAGCATCCTGCTTTCCTCAGCATCCTGCAGCACGTTGGGATGCGGTCGACAAACAGAGCAGGGGATAAGCCCAGCTTTGCCCTGTTGTTTGCAGGACACAGGCAGGCGGGGGTCAGCAGGGACATCAAGGGTGTTTCAAGGGTGGAGGGAGGTTTTGCTGTTCTGTTCTTCCTCCCTCTTTCCAAACCTACATTTTTCCCACAGCACGGATCATCTTTATCAGCAACAAGAACCTGACCCTCACTGCTGGTTACCCCCTCTGTGCCTCCCAGTTCTCCATTGCCATCTGCTGTCTGCATCCCCAAAGCCAGCAATGAGACGAGAACCCTGATGTGATGCTTGTGATGGGACATCTCAGAGGGACATCCCCTGCCACAGACAAGGCTGCCACCCATCCCAGGCAGCCCCGGTGAGAGCCTCACAGGGGCTCCACCAAGCACATATGGAAACATCACCCTAATGCAAAGTGCTGCTGGGATGAGCTGGGAAATGGCAAAAATCGGAGCTGATCCATGAAGCTTGGTGGGTCTGGGCATCAGAGGTTAGAAAACCAGAGCTTGCTGTTGCTCCTGGTTAAGGGTTGACCTGATGTTTCTACTGCAAACACAGCAGGAAAGCTCCTAGGAAAGGCTGCGTGGAGGGAAATCCTGGCTCCGAAGTCACTCTAATGCCTTAGGAACTTGTCACTGTGAGTATCAGATCCTTGTGCTTTTCCTTATACTTTGTTCCCAGGGATCTCAGACACAAATTGCCTATGAATACAGAATGGTCCAGATGGGATTTGCACACAGCACCACTGGCAAGGGCCACGCTTGGGGGAACTGACGCATCCAGCTCAGCCTCAGGCTTAAAAGTGTTTACAGAAACCAGCGGCTTTGAGGATGGGAAGATTAAATTAGTGCAAACAAAAGGGCCCGCTCGGAGCACCAGCAGCAGGGCTGGAATGATGTCATGTAAACAGGGAAGGGGCGGCCACGGCTCTGTCAGCACTAAGATGGAGCTGCCAGAGAAGACAATCGGGTTCTTTCTCCCTCTGAGGGTCTGACCCTAAAGCAGACGCAGGGGGACACCCTTGGGTGCACCCCCCTGTCCTCACACCAGGCTCCTGCCTCTGAGGAAAGGTGACTGGAGGCTTTGGGGTGATGCCCATCCCATGGGACAGGATGAGCAGTGCTGGGATGGCAGCACCCCCAGTCCCTCTGCATATGGGCTGCCTGGTTTTGGACACAAGCTGTGGCCACCTTCACCCCTGTCCCCAGAGACAGGGAAACAAGCTGAGCCTAAGCTTGGGTTAAGGAAGTTCAAATCAAAGCAGCTTTAGAACTGGATTTCCCCGTCTCGGTCTCAGCTCCCATTTGTTAACTGCCCTGTCAAAGTGTACAGTTTGCCATCAGGTGGTGAATTACCCCTGGACCCTTTAGAATAACAGATTTCTCGTGGCAAAAGCCACAGTGGTTTATTTGTTTTGTAAACCAGGGCCTCTCCTGCTGCTCCAGCACAGATCCCTCCCGAGCTGAAACCCAATGCTCTGCACAGAACAGAAGCTCTATTCATTCCCCTGCCCCTCCAGCTCAGCCCCTTGAGATCCCCCTGAGGCTCCTTTATGCGGATCCAGCGGTTGGAATGAGCGATGCAGGGAATGGGCGATGCGGGGAATGGGCTCATGGGTCTTTTTGGATGTGATGCTTTATCCTTGCTTTTCACCCTAGAATGGAGTTTTGGCCATAGAATGCCCATGGGCTCCCTGCAGCCCTCCATGGACTTGGATGCTGCACCCTGTGCTGGATGCCAAGCAGCGAGGCGAGGCTCTTTGTGAAGAAGAAACTGGCCTGAATGAAATGGCCCCTCTTACTGTGGCAACCTCCACTGCAAGATCCATGTGGATGGAGATTTCGTGTCAGGAATCGGACAACCTCACACATTTCCTCCTCAGATGGAGGATGGAGACAGGCGCTTGTCCTTTCTCTTAGAGCAGGGCTCAGTACAGGGCTGGGTGTTCCAGATCATCCTTAAGCGGGATTAAAGGGTAATTACAAAATTCCTCTGTTTCAGATTGCGCACAGATTGCACCGGCTGGAAGCGCTGGAGCACAACGCGACGGAGCTGCTGAGGGCTTCAGGTCATAGAATCACAGAATCAACTGGGTTGGAAAAGACCTTTAAGAGCATCAAGTTCCACCATTCCCCAGCACTGCCAAGGCCACCACTGATCCATGGCACTGAGGCCTCGTCTCCACGGTGTGTGAGCACTTGCAGGGACGGTGACTGCAGCCCTGCCCTGGGCAGCC
>JANHGB010015557.1:0-20375 GCA_026283785.1 Coracopsis vasa | reverse complement strand
TTAACCTGGCTGGTTGACTGGTACAAATGCATTGCAACCACTCTATCTGTATGGCCACAGTGCAATTCCCTTGTGCCTCTACGACCTGGCTTGGCCTCAGTGGGTGCTGAACATCCTAGACAGAGCATAGCTGGCACAGGACAGGAGCTGTGCCCTCAAGTGATGATGACCACTCCTCCAATCTCTTCATTTCAGAGGCCAGACAGGCAAAAAAGACTGCCCTCTTGGAGGGGTGTAGATAAGTCCCCCAGCACCACATAGGAACTGGCCTCAAATTGTTGCCGAATCCTTCACAAGTACATTGAAATAGCGAAGTCTGGCAGCAGACTTTGTGCCCTCTGTGGTGCATGGGCATTTGTGATTTCAGGTAGTGGGACTAAGGGACAGGCTTAACTCTAAAAAGGTCTAAGTATTTCCTACAGCAGAGTTTGTGGCTGAGGCCTGTTTCTGATCACGTCATCGGTCCATACGGTTGGATGCTTTCCTGCATCCAGCAGTGGCCAAGAACTGTTCATGTCTACCAAAAAGGGGGAAAAAAAGAGCCTTAGTTAGAGAATAAATTTACTCCTTGTGAAACAGAGGTCAGTGGAGTTGCACCAGGGAGGAATTTGGGCAGAGATACCTGGACTTTGGTACTACATTTTAAATAGTAAAAATATTTTCAGTGGACAGGGAACTGTAAGAGGTTTATAAATGCAAAAGAGAAGAAAAAAAAAACGGTGCTGCTCCCCCGCAGCCTCCTAAAAATAGCAAATTACACACCTAATAAATGTATCAGCAGCCCATGAAATTGACAGCCTGAAATTGAAGAACAGACCTGTTTTGTTTGGAGAAATAGTCTTTAAGAGTGTGGAGGTGAATTAGAAAAATAGCAACTGACATTAAGAGTGCAAGATTAATTCGACCAAGCTTTAATTGAGACAGCCTGAATGAGCCAGAAAAAGAGAAAAAGGGAGAGGATCCCAGCTCTGTCTGGCTCCATAGAAACTCCACCTACCATGTCCCTTCAGCTGGAGCTCAAGTTACAGCATTACATCATCCCAAAAACGTCCCTTTGGCTGATAATTCCCTGGGAGCCAGGCACTGATGCTGCTCGCAGGGTTACGGATGTGGCCACTGGGTGCAAATTTACCCCTTTGGGTTCATCAGTTTTGGGGACAAGTCAAAGGCCACCCTTGGATGCCTTCAAACCCTCTCCTTCTTCTGAGGTCAGGGACTACCGACAGATGGCCAACTCCTTTCCATTTCCAGCTTTTGGGGAGATGTCCCCAGCATCCCATCCTCAGCAGCCCATCATTACACCCCACAGGACCACTGCAGAGCCGCCCCAGATGCAGCAATTCCTCATGGATGGAGGAGCTGGGATTTGTTGGTGCTGGCAGGACTAGGGAGGGGGGAAGATGTTATTTATACTGCAGAACAGATCCACGTAGTCGACAAACCCTGAAATCCTGAAGCCTGTAAAAGCATTAAGCAGGCCATCCTGACCGAGAGTCTCTCTCAGGTTTCCTGGCTTAAACAGGAAAGTCCTTCTCACAAGCAAGGAATAAGCTCTTGCACAGGCAATATTTCAAAAGCCTTGCTACTACTGAGTAAATAAATGTGCGTAGCAGATACAATAAACATTTTCTTCTGTTCTGAAATCAGATCTGCAGATCCCAAATCCCCCTGTGCTGTGCAGACTGTAATTACAGGATATGTTAAATTTTCTTTATAGCCAGCCCTGATGGTTGTTAAGTGACCGCACCGCCCAGTACAGCACCCCTCTCTGGTCTGCTACCATTCATAATGAAAACCAGATGTTTGTTTAAAGTTAATAATCAATACAGCACTCATCCCGAGTCAAGTAGGGCTAAACATTGCTTAGAGAAGCCATGTCAGAGCAGCGATAAGCAGGGGCTTGGTGCAGCATGCTGCTGCGGAGCCTGCTGGGGCATGAGATAAACCATTCGAATTCCAGACAGCGAATGCTGGGGCCTGGGGGTTGATCTGAGCCTCTTTGAGTAACCAAAGCAACTACAATAAATGCAGCCCCAGCCAGAACAACCCCAGCAAGGCCAGAACTTCTCTCATAAGCATATCTGAATTGAATCGGAATATAGGCAAGGGAAGAGTATGATGCTGTTGAAAGCCACAGCGCTAATAGGTGAGGACTGTCCCCAGATCACTGTAAAAGCAGCAGGAGCTGGCAAAGAAGAGGGTGCCCATTACAGTCAATTGAGGTGAAGGCTGAAGTATTCTGATCTTAAACCCCAGGACAGGCAGTCAATTGAATAATTTACTGTTGGGCTGGGCAGTGAGATGAAGGAACAGTTAGGGCAAACTTGGTGTGGCCCATACACCTTATCACAGCTGGCAATATTTGAGCCTCCATCTCAGTGAATGGATGAGGAGCAGCAGCACTGGGAATTCTGGTGGGAACTCCAGATGGAGGGAACTCCAGCTGATCTGCTCTGCCGGGATCTTTCCTAACTGGGCCTGAGCTAACCTATTTCAAATATGATTTGAAAATTAATACTGGAAGAGTGATTTGCTGTTGCTCCAATACTGCTCATTGTTTGCAAACAGCTGGATGGCCAAATCCTTGCTGTTTCCTGAGCTGTAGGTATAAATATCTCAAAGCAGACCAAGTTACTTCGCTGTTTGCTATTCAGCAGTCTCTTTGTCAAATGACCCCCACCATCCAGGCCAAAAGCTGAAACAATATAGTGTGATTCAGATGCCCAGCCTGCACTCTGCCCTCTTCTACCTCCACTCCCTTGCTCAGGGTGACTAGACACCATCATATAAGCTTAACTGGAAAACCCACCACATCTCACTTCTGTTTAGCAATACCATGATAAATACCAGTGAATTTGAGAGTCCTGAGTCTTAGCATTTTGCCTGATAGTAGTAAAAGAGAATTCGCTTGATTGATTTAGCCTGTCTTTTCTACCTATTTAGCAGCAGAAGCCGAATGCTTGCCTATAGCCTAATCCAGTGTCAGAAGTCACTGCTCAAATATTCTGGTGTAAAAGAGACTGAAGTTTTAAATTTGAGGATTTCCCTAGGAAAAGTAACAGGTAAAATGACAAGAAGAAATTATGAAGAAATGTATATGACTCACAGAATCAGAGAAATTTTGGTTAGAAGGGACCTCTAGAGGTCATCTAGTCCGACTTCCCATTAGAAGCAGGACTATCACCAGCAGTGTTTCACTAACGGTGTATTTCAAGGTAGGATGCATGTGTTTACTCCATTCTTTTTTCTTTTCTTTCTTTCCTCCAATTTTCCATTGTAACAGTCTTTTCAAAACCTTTGATTTTAGTTGCATGTAATGTCTGCCCCCTTAAATTCATCTCAACTCACATGATTAGGCCCGATATTTTCCATGAATATATTTCTGCAAAATGAGCAATTCCTAAATTCTTTCTTGCTTTTCTACCCTTGATAAAGGCTTTTCTCCCTTATGTAGGATATGTACTGACCCGAGGTGCCATCCCCACTGCCTCTGGCAATAGTGAGCTGAAATCCAGTTAATAACAACAGGATCACATTTCATAAGGTACATGGTGACCCACACCAGCTTCACTTTTTACTGTGCAAGTACGGAAAGGGAGGCACGGGACATCAGAAACACTCACATGCCACTTCTACTTCAGTGCTGAGCTGCTAACTTCCCTTCTTCCTCAGCACAGAAATCCCCAAGTTAAAGTACTCATTTAGAGTTACCCAGAAAAGCTGAAGATAGATTTGGATCCTGTTGAAAGCCGCTGTTTTGTAACAAGCCAGAACCAACCCTCTTGGCTTGGAAAAAAAACCACCCTCCATTCCACTTAAAACAGGTTCAGTAAATGATCTGTGACCAAAAACAAAACCAAGTACTAAAAGCTGGATAAAACTGCCTACCTCACCTCCAAATTAAATGAATCTGACCTGCACACCATGCATACCAAAGCATTCCTAGAGCCCCACAGCTCATGAACATATCAAAAAAGGCATTTCTTGAAGAACAGTCCATTTGAAATCATAATGATGGCGAGTTTTTCTGAAGAGGATTCATCTGCATTCCCAGGTCATACCTTGCCTATGGAGCTACAGCATCCTCCTAACACACTTCATCACCTCTCCTTCCCTATAGGACCAGACTCCAGCATCGAAAAATCCTCAAAGCAGAGCTCTGAGTAATGCTATAAGGAAAGCAACAGTTCCAGAAGCAGTGGCCATGGGTCCATCTCCTCAGGGCTAGTTTGCATGGCACAGGCTCCACACAGCAAGCTCCTGGTCTCTGTGTTGGCTCAGGGTCCCTCAGTGGAGTGACATTGGTCTGGAGAGGGCAGGACTGGGATTGCCTTTCCCGTTAGGTGGCCCAGCTGCTACATGGCCCCAGCTTTCACCACATGTTGTCTACAGATGCCTTAAAGCCCTGTTTTGTGATGCCTAATTCCCAAGCCTTGCCTCGAGCAGCCAAGTCAGCCACACCGTAATTCTTTCAAAATAGCAGTCTGGTGGCAGCCTTTGTGCTGGAAAAAAAACACCTTTTCCTGGGACAAAAAGCCTCCAGTTTGGGTATTCCTCGGAACTGGATGGGCACAGTGCTCCCATCACCCGCAGGAAAAGCTGGTCACCAGTATGACTGGATCCCACAGCATATCCTCATCTAAAATCTTCTTTTCCTAGAAGAGATACTGCCTTTTTCTTCTTTTCCTTTTCCTTCCCCCTGGCTTTGTAAGCAATCCTGTTCTTCACTCTCCACTGCCTTGGCACCTTCCAAGCAAAATCTGACACTGAGGAATAGATCCTCTTTTTTCTTTGAATAATAAATGGAAATACATTTTTGCTGCAGCTTTCCAGTCCACACAGGCGACACTGTCAAAATGCTCTGAACTTTTTTTGGAAGCAGCAGATGACTACAGCTGGTTAGCACAATTATAGCCGTTGTGTAATGCTTGGATCCTCTGCCGCTTCATTCATTCTATTCATCAGATTCTGCATTATGCTGCGGGGGAAGATGTGCCTGATGGTAAATTTTCATTTTTTCCTATGTTGCTGTTATTTTTCATAGTTAAAGGGACACTGGCAAGTGACACATCACTTTTCTAATGTTGTTTCAGAAGTTGTTTACCCTGTAATTTACAGTATCCTCTTAGAAGTCAGAAGAATGGAGAGCTTGAGCAATTTGGCGTTTCCTCACTCTTGTATATTGACTTTGCTTTTTCACTGTGGGCTGGAGGAAGCTCAGACACTTTCTACTTAAAGTGATTCACAGTGGACTTAAGGACAGAGGCTACAGTTTCACAGCACTCACAAAGGTAGGTAAGCATTATCTGAAAGCTATCTCCTGTTTACAGGAAGGATGCAAACAGCCCTTGCAGAGCTGAGGCCAGAGTTCTGCCATGTTTTGTACAGAAGCGCCTCTGTCCCAAGCAGGGGATCTGAGGAGAAAAGAAGGACCTTCCCCTAAAAATCATCCTTCAAAGCACTCATCCATCCTGGACCATTAGCAAGCCTTCCTCATCCTACCACCATAGACAGCCACCCTGCTACCCTCTGCAGAGGAGCGTCCAGATTGGCCTCAGACATCCCATGTGGTGCCCTAATCTCATCCGGAATGGGGTGGGGGAAAAAGGGGCACAGAGCTGACCCCTGTTCCTCATGTTACCCATGATCACAGCAGGCCAAGGCGCTGAATCTTCATTCTTGCACATATCATTGTTTTAATAGTCTGCAAATCACCCACATGATACCAGCATGGGATCACAATAATAAAATGAGCACCGATGCTGATATTAATTCTTGATTCTGTAAAATCACCACTGTATTTCAGCTTTGATTGGTTTTGAGTTTTTTTTCCCAAGGTATTAAAATCAAATCATGTTCAGTTTTTTAAAATATACTTTAATTTGCTGTTCTCAAGATGGGCATTTTGGGAAACTTTTGTACAATATTAACTTTTTGTGCCTCAAGGCTTTCACTGGAAAAGCGAAGGAATGTATGACAAACAGTACATTTCCAGAAGGATTTTGATACTGTTATAACAAAAAGTATTAAAAAGTAAATAATGGGATGGCATTGAAAGGAGAAAAGGGGAAGGAATATAGTTTACAGATGCTGTTCCTTATTTTTCTTCCTCTTTTTTGTCTTCCTATATTAAAAATAAACAAACGAACCACAAATAAGACAGAAATGTTTGAGTTTTGTAGCTCCCCTCTATGCAAAAATTCTTCATTGTTGATTTTCTTTTCTTCCTCACTATTGTTCAGCTCTCAATACTGTATACTTTAAATTCATTGGGGTAATTAAGCTAGCAAGAGCAGCAGAGTTTCATTAGACTGGAACAGAATGTGGCTTCAGCGAGTGCCAGTGTTTTCACACATCCCAGGAGGGTGTGGAAGCGCGGCATCACCCAGCATCAGCCCGTGAGGATCAGGCAACTGAGGAGCCCGACATGAACCCTCCAGACCCGAGATACACCTTGCTGTGCCGCATGGAGCAGCATTCTGCATAGTGACAAGTAGTTGCCAGCAGCATTCTTGTGTTCCACTGCAATAAAGATTATTTATGCCCCATGACTGCTAAGTGCTACTAAACACAAAACCAAATGACACTATAGTCTCAGACCACTAAATTTGTCTCTCTGTTGAGCATATCCTTTGCTTTCCCTTTGGCTGCCTTCTTGCTGCTAGCTGTAAATTGCATAATTCATTCTCTCGGGTTGTTTTATAGTTTTGTGGTGAAATTCAGATTTATCATCATTAAATATTGTTATCACTGTTTACACAATGACGCAAACCGTCTGAAATGTGTCTCAGACTCAACGCTGACATCTAACCTCAGGAGAAGATGGGACTCTCCAGACCAACCCAGATCCAGCCTACAAGCCAAGTAATTGGGATGAAATTGGAGCAAACCATTGCAATCCTTGAAGCTGGGGGGGAAGGTCACTACATGTTTAATTCTACTTGTAAAAGGCAAAGGTGCAATGCACAGTTTGTCAAGAAATGAGCCATTTAGGGCTATTAATATTATCAGTTAGGAAGGTTTACTTCCCCTTGAAACACAAAGAAATCAAAGATAATGTAGAAGACTGGACTGTGCCTACTGGGGGGACAATTGACCCATTTCTCTGCTTTCCATCATTTTCCCAGTCACCAGTACAATTGAGAACTAGAAAACTTCCCATTTTGCATAGTTATTGCATAGCCTGGATGCTAGGGACCTGCTGTCTGTGTTCCAGGACCTGCCATCCCCTTGATGACCCAAGGAAGCCACTGATGGGGCCGCATGTTGGTAACCTCCAAAGCAGGGCTACAATACCTTGTGGTGAAGGGACACTAACTTGGGTCAGGAGGAAACACACTGCTCCCCCAAAATTCACACCATGTCTGTGAATGCAATGGGGTGACCTGTGAAACATTTCAGTTAGCTCCGCTTAAGTCACATCAAGGATTAGCAGGTCTCAAGGAATTCTATGAAGCACTGAGCCATCAGTCTCTCAGGGCTGTCTCTGCTTTGGCTGGTTCATAATAATGTCATCATGAAAGATTAAGATGTTACAGCTTGGCGAAGAGGAGCGATAGTGCAATAAATCCCTCTGCTGGGGCATTTCCTCTGCCTGGTTGTCTGTGCAGCCATTTCGGGCTGCTCCAAAATTAATTTCAACATTCTTGTAGGCACTTATCTCCCCAAAGTGAGATTTCCTGGGAATCGTCGGGAAAGGAATGAAGACAGAAGAAATACAGCTAAACCCCAGCACTTAAGACCTGAGCCCTCTCTCCTTAATGCTCTTGGTGTAAATCAGCAGGAATTCCACTTTCATCAGGGGAATTATGCCAGTGATATACTGTTAGCGAGAGGAGACTCAGGTGTGAGTCCTTTTAGTTGAGTTTCCCTTATTTGTTTTTACAAAAGGAGACCACAAGCCTGCAGATAGCTGTGCTCAACTTTTGGCTATAGATGATCTCAGAGCAGAAAGATGGAAGCAGCAGCACAATCACTCACATACTTAGACTTTACCATGTATATACAAGTCTCAGAATCCAGGCTTAGTCACTTCAGAGGGGAATTAGTCACAGTCATAAGTAAATACTAACCCAAAAGTACTTGGAAATCGCATGTTCTTTGATGCAATTAACTGTAAATTGGACTCCCTTTCTATTCAGGGAAGTTATGTATTTTCTCACTTTTAAACCAGTAAAATTCAGTCCTGAAGCCTGAAACATCTAAAAAGAAAAAAAAAAAAAGTATCATTATTTGCTGTATCTACTAAGAAATAAGTGATGGGGATTGGAAGCAGGGGAAGGAGTAGCACAGGGCAACAGATCCAGAACAAAATGCCATGGTGAAGAAAGCCATCCTAGTGAATACAACCAGCTGGGTTTCTGGATGCTTTGTAAAGTTTTATTGTGAAATGCACAGATGATGAGCACAGCTGCAGAGCATCAGGAGTGTTTATCATGATCTCCCAGAGCGTTCTGGGTGTGTTCCCCTTTGACACTATTTATGTAGGCTTAACCTAAGCTGATTTCAATGAAGACATCAAAATTGTTTCAAGGTGCATCCTATTATACACAGGATAAGCTCATGGCTTAAGGTTTCTCTCCTCTGTCTTATGTGGTGTTTATCAGCATGCAAAAGACAACTGAATGAAGAAGTAGCTGATAACATCTAACTGGCTGCTGTTGCTGAAGCAAATAAAAGATGCTTCTGGCACTCACACAAGTATTAAACAGATTTTGGGGATGGAATTTAGGCCAGAAAATCTGTAATCCATCCTTCTGTGCCTAAACAGTACAACAATCTTCAAGCAATGGACCTGAGGCTTCCCAGCACTACTTATTTTACCTGAATTTGGGTACTTCCCAGTCCCTTGCTAGTGCAATGTGAGAATCAGCTTCCCCACGCAGTGGGCTTCATCTGCTTGTCATCCCAAAGGTTTATACATGATCACCCACAACCCATAACGCAGCATCATGCTCTAATTAATCAGACTGTTTACAGGCATTAATGTTATCATGGCTATGGCACGAGCTTGTAATACTATAGAGAAGGAGACAGCATAAGAGTCTGTTCCCAACTTTCTCAGCTTGCTGTGAGAAAAATAAGAAATAATAATTAAAAGAAAAAAAGGTTTTTTGTGTTTTACACTTTCTGATTTAGGCAGGCAGTGAAAGCATCGAAATACTCCTAAGGAGTTTTGTAGGTTCCAGCTGGTGACAGGGGGAGAGAAGGGGACTGAGAACACCAGACAAAGATACTAACAGCTACCTTCCCAAAGACAGGGTTTACATTAAGAATTTATAAGTAACTTTGGAAATATTGCTGTTATAAAATGAAATTACACAATTATTAATAAGCTAAAAATCTCTGTTATGATTAAACTACATTTCTAGAGAGAAAACATTAAATCATGGTATTAATCTTAAAGGCAACCCCCCTTTCCCACACTAAGACCTTGTGACAGCTTTACTTAGTCTTCATTAAGCGTTTTCAAACAGCTCATTGCAAGCAGCATCTGATATAACTGTGAAATCCCTATAATGCTGTCACAGCTGCAGTGTCAGATTTTAAAAGCAAGGGAGTACAGGAGGAGACACTGTTTGTAATCACTAATCCAGGTCTCAAAGCTGTTCAGATTGAGCTGTTTACATTGTACTTAGGTGATTTTTTTTCTCCCCACTGAGATTCACAAATGGCTTAACAAAAGTCACAACACCTATTTCTTCCCACACCAGGAGCTGAAATGCAGAATGTAAAGATTTGTTGAAAACAGTTTGTTGCAAAACTGGGACTAGAAATCAGATCTAAATGCAATTTCTTACCTGATCTGCAGAGACAACAGCTCCCTGGGCCTAAATAAGTGAAACTTCCTTCCTGTTCTTCCAGGGTTGCACAGAGAAGGAATCTTGGTTCTTCTAGGCCTGACACTGCCCCCTTCCAAAGGAAAAAGCCACATTCCCTTCAAAGCAGCTCATCCCACCTCTCTGCCATTGCTACAATAGGTATCATCACAGGGCAGCCCTTTTCAAGGCAGGTGCTGGAGGTGGGCTATGCACAAATTCAATTGATGACAACAGGCTGCAGATGAGATCTTTGGGTCTCTCTGCTTGCAGTGATACAGCTGATCACAGAGCAATAAAAAGCTAAAGGCAGGCCCTGGTTTTGCTTCAAAACCTTTTAATAGAGAGTTGTAAAATTCTGAGTACAGGAGGTGTACTTCTGTGCCCTCATAATTAATGTTTTATATTTCTGTCTTTGCAAAGTTGTTTTTATAAAGCCCGATATTGGCTGGAACCCAGCAGCTCTTATCACAAATCAAATTCTGCGTTTATTTGCACTTCTGTCATTGGAAAGGAGGAGGTTTTATTAATAGTAGTACTCACATTTATATCTGGAATTCACTTCTGGATTGAGAAACTCCTGTGCCAGTGTTCAGTCAGGAGTGAACTTTATGATCATGTTATCGACTATGAAAAAAAAGAGATTAAGCAACAGCCACTGAAGTGGTAACAGGCTTTTAACTCTATCAGAATCAGTTGCCCACCCCTCTGCATTGTTTCCCTGCCATATCAATCTCTCATATTTGAAGGCTTTCCCAATGAAAGAGAACCACCGATTAGCGTTATTTGTAAAACAGCTCTGCCCTGAAACACGATAGTGCATGAACTCAACCTGATAATTTATGAACTCACAGCTAAGCAAGAAACAGCTCCCCTGCAGCCCAGGGAAAATGTACTGTAACATGCTAAATCTCTTTTTTAAATGTAAAATCATATTGGCATTCAGGTTTGTGGCTTTCTTAAATGTGGTTGTGCTCAGAGAAGTAACTATAAAAATGACACGCTTTTAATCAATGGATCTGCTGTCTTCTGCAGGAAATTTGAGTCAGATATGTTTCATTTACTGACAAAAATACTACCTTGTTTTTGTATTTTCTACTCTGCTAGCAGCATAGAAACTATACAGCCCTGGGAAATGTAGCCAGCTCTCCTCTGGTTCATGCACCATCAACAGTACTGGTAATGACTTTTAACCACTGAGTTTTGATTGCCTGTGCAGAGATTAGGTTGACTTTCATATCCGCGGCTGGACCTGCTGAGCTACTGCCTAGCAAAACTGGGCCACTTTTTCCGCTGATGCGGAGCTGAAAATCTGACCTTCCATCTTCTCACCTCCTGCCCTCCGCAAGCAAGGATCTCTGCTTGATGGTGACCATGCCACACAGAACGTGTATTTGGACCTGGCACATGTCTCTGCATGGAAAGATGAATTATGCCCTGGGACTGGTGATGTGGTCACCCTGCCCTCTGGCTAGCTGAGAAAATGCCATGCTTGGGAGCTTGGGTACCCAGCATGGTACATGCCTCTGGCTTGACCCATCTGCAAAACAAACACGTGTCCACGAACAACTGGGCAGCTGGCTAGTAGAGCATTTAGGTGGCAAATGTTGGGGTAAAATGTGTCTCCAGCTACCAGCAACTACACTAAATGACCATCAGTCTAATTCAAAAGGAACTGTGCAACAGTACGGGCACACAGTCGGTATTAAATGGGGCTGGATAACCCCTTTGAGCTATGCCATCCTTCCTGCTGACACAGCCTTGTGGCTTTCCCACATCTGCCATGCACTTGGCTGTTTTGAGAAGGATTTAGCTGACAGGTGGATTGCACTGCCAGTGAATTTCATCTGTTCCTGGGTCACTTCGTTTGCAGTGCCAAAGCAGTTCAAAACAAGATTGTCGCTTCAACCAGATTACACGATCTTGTGCAAATGAAAGCCATGCTGCCACCAAACTGTCCAGCTCTTTGCTTGCAACCCTGGGAACAAGCGTGCTGAAAGCAGACAAGAAAGCTTTCAAGTCAGCCCATTGTTCCTACGAAAGATGATGAAGCTGCAATTGCCTCACATTTTCCAGCTAAACCAAAGCAGGAAGCTCCCATCCTGATGGCCTGACTTGCAGGAAGGGCAGTTCTGCATGAAAAGAGTGCATTTGTCACAAGCAAACACACTTTACACATGGTATTGTAGGTGGAGAACATGGTGAGCTGACTCGGCAAAGCTGAACGTCAGTAGCCCTCCCATAAGGCTGAGGAATGGTATCAATGCTTGCCAACTGTAAGAGGTTTTGCAATTTCTGTGTAAGGTGTATGCCTGTGTGGATCCTCTCTCATGGGCTGTGATTGCTTACAAAATTAAGATCCCCTACAAAACATTCAATCTGTAACTGAATTTTCCCTTTCTGGTGCTTTCATGCTGTTTATGACATTAAACGCAGCTGTCCTAGGTAGCTAACTCCACTTGTCCCTGATATTTCATTATGACAAATGGCATGTATTTCCATCACTTATCAAAAGATCAACACTGCAGCTAAGCAAGTGCTAGCTTATTTATTGTCAGCCAGGGGATGGATGGTCTGAAGTGCGTCCCTTAATAGGGACAATTCCTTAACAAAGACTCTATTGAGATTGAAGTGTCGATCTTCAGTTTATGTCCATCAGTCCATCCAGTTTTGTCGGTCATAGTGATTGAGGGCATATGCAAAATGAGTTTGTTCTGGCTGATCTGAAAGCCCCGAGTGTGATTTAGAATCATAGAATCATAGAATGGTTTGGATTGGAAAGGGCCCTAAGATCATCAAGTTCCAACCCCTCCGCCATGGGCAGCGACACCCCCCACTAAACCGTGTCACCCAAAAATGTGGTGGTCCTTCCTCTGACTGAGTGGCATTCACACCACCAACATGAGTCTTCCTCATTTATCCACTGTATTTGAGGGGAGAAGGCGGGCTGAGCAGGACAATTGCACATGAGAACGCTGCTTGGCCTGAGTCACTAGGACCAGGCAAAGCTGATGGAACTGAGGCTGTGTGCTGGGTAGCATCCACTCTCGTCCCCATGCACCCTGGCATAGCAGGACTAGCTCTGAAATGACCACAATGTTGCAGCCTTATACACAATATTTTTGCCAAAGTATTGGCTTAAGGAAGAGGCTTCTCTTATAAAGGGCTCTCCCTATATTTACTGTAGCAATTAGCAGCACGCAGCCCTGGCTCTCCAGGAGAGCTTACATTAGCAGCACTGTCACCATCACCCAGATAAGCCCTAACCTGGTGTTGTTTGTACTTTTCAGTCACCTTGGTTTGTTTAAGAGGCCAGACAAGACAAACACTTGTGATGCCTTGTTTATTCTGCGGCTTTCACTGGAGCGTATTAAACTCATCATTACTTCATATAAGCTTGAGATAGGCATTTTTTTGCAGGCAAGTGTTGACAGTAAGTAACAGACACTGCCACAAGGTAACATGTTTATATACTGGTGCAAATGCCTGGTGGATTTTATTCCTGTAAAACTATCACAGATAAAGAAGCTACTATCAGATAAGTGACTATAATAAATGGCCACAATTAGTGCTCTGCTGATGAGACTACTCGGTGGTCTTTCTGCTCTGTTTTAGACAAACCCCAGGCTCAGCTTGCTTAGTATAAATGGAGACAAGGACCATTTAAAATAACATCAGCCTCTCCTGATTTCTGGGGGTGTTTTACCAAAATACTACTGTTAACTGAATTGAAATCTCCCTGTGTTTATCTTCAGTGAACATACAAATGGGAAAATCAAATCAGGCATTAAAAAAAGATACACATTTACACACACAGAGAGGCTACTTGCAGGTTTCTCTCATTTATGACAAAATAATAACAGAGGCAAGGCCAACCCCTGGGCTGGACAGAGCAGACAAGCCCCAACCAGAACAGAGGTCTGCATCCTCCTGGTACCCCGCTAGTAAAAGTAACTACTCTTGAGTCATGCTTGAGGGCTGCAGTTGTGAGAAGAGGCTGTTATCTAACCCAGTTTCTCTTCATTAGTAGCCCTTGTTTGTAAAGTAAGCTCACATTGCTTCATAAACTGATCTTATAGTCACTGATTTAAAGGCATCTCTATTGACGCACATCCAGATCTCTTTAAAGCCAGGACTCAAAAATGAGAAAGCCTATAATTTGAGCACTTTTGATGAAAAGGCCTTTAAAAGACATTTATACCCTTGCATAGTCTAGGCATTTATAGAATGACATGTATTTGCAATGGACTGCTTTTACATATAAATATGCATTTATGTATGTATATGTATATACTCAGATACATATCTATATATACACATATGAATGCACTGAAAGAGATTTCCGACATACTTCTACTGTCATTAAAATAGTGATGATATAAAAAGCTCAGAAGGATTAATTGTAAAACACAAGCTGTAATCCTGAGTTATTTTTCATCTGTAACTAAATGTTTTGTTTATGTAGTGTTAAAATGGTACCACACAGCATGGCTGAAGATGTCTTCTGATCTATCTTCTACTCCCTCTTGAAATGCAGTGACTTCTTCAGAACTGGCTTGTAGAAAAAGCTCTTGTGTAAAAGCATGCTCCTAATGCTTCTACTTGATTCAATATTTCACAGTAATAGTTTCAGGGGAAATTGCATTGAATGACAGAAGAACCCCTCCACAGACATACTGCACCCCAAAAATTAGGTACCTGTGCACAGTAGGATTTAAGGTGGTTCTTTGTATTCCCATTGCCAGAATATCTCATAAACCCAGAAAAGTTATGCAGGCATCAGTGTGTTTACCTTTTCATGAGCTTAAAGCTCATTCATTTGACCTCTGAAAAACAGCATAATACTTCTTCTTGAAAACTCTACGGAGTCCAGTTTAAAGGAAGACTGTCAAGTAGTTTAATCCTCAAATCTAAGCTGCCTTTAACTATTATAATTTGAGGACAGCGTTCACTTAATTCGTCTGAAAACCAGTATATGATATCTGCCCATCTGTGCAATTCATACATGTGTGTTTGTGTAGACCTTTGCATGTATTAAGCCCTGGAACTCCCCAGTGGAAAAGTGACTCTGGTGAGATATCACATTGTAGTAAGTTACCCCAGTGCAAACACTGCTTTAAGACACTGCAAAAAATGCACATGGGGCTTTGCACCAGAAAGGCAATGACAATTATTTCAACATAATTCCACAGGTAAGAATTTCCTTAGAAAAAGCAGGGTGTTAGAACAGAGCAAGTCATTTCTCCCCAGTAATTTGTCCATACAGATCACCATTTGCTGTCAGTTTACATTTGTGAATGGGTTGTGCGCATGCGCATGAGGTGGAAATCTCTGCATTAGCTATTTACAAATGTCCTTAAGTGCCCCTTGAACCGCCAAGCATTTGCAAGCCACTGCATTGTGCAAGTTGTGTCGATGGCACTTACAGCAAGTCCATTGCATTGTTCCTGCTCAGGAAGGATGCAATTAGTTGGTACAGTACAAATCACAAACCTACAAATCTGGTTCCTCTGCCAGGAATTTCCGAGTAGCCCAGTTTAAAATCAGTGGATTTGGTGAATGCCTTGAGGCAGTCTTGGCTGCTGTGTGCCTACATGGAGTATTGTTAAGGTTATGAGTTCACAACAGGAGTTTCGTATGTACATGTGTCATGCCAAGCCCTCCTGTTTCCAGGAAGAAAGATGACTTCTTTGGTCAGAAGACCTCACTCTTAGATGAGATCAGAGGAGAAAGAAAGGTTTACCTGGCCTGTTTACACCCTGGAGATCTTCAGCCACAGAAAGGAAATGGTTTGACTTAATCATGGAAGTGCCTGCTATTTTCTACTCACTGTTTTACCAGCATTATTATTACATACTGTTTCACTGGATTGATTGGGTATACAAATCCTTTCAAAAACATCTGAAACTACTGGAAAATTGACATCTGTATAGAATCAAGTAGGACAGGCATGCAAGATGTTGAGGGGGGTGGGTTTTTCGAAGAATAGAAAGAAAAAGCTTAATTTTTCACACCTCCTTTCACTGTTCTGGTCACCCTCCATTTTTTAGCTGGTATATAAGCATTTCTGAGTCAGATTTCTGCAAAGCTATGTTTTAGTAAATTAAACAGCTATTAAGTATAGCTCCAGAAATTAAAATAGCTCTTGAATTCCTCCAAAATACCTCCTTAAATCACCATTCAGGAAAACATCATTCACCTTAATGGAGAACCACTGTAATGGAGCAAGAAGCAACTTGGAAGCAGGAGCAGCGAAGACAGGAAGACATGGTTCAAGTTCCCCCTCATATTTTCTTAGGAAGCAAAACTATCTTTGCATAAGTAACTCACACCGTTCCAGCCAGGTCCACATAGATTTAAACAGGACTTGGTTCAGGCTCTCCTCGATTCTCTTTTCTTGTTTTTATATTTAAAAAAAGCCCTAGGAAAAAGTGTGCTTAGCAAAGGTGCATAAATATATCTTAGGACACAGAGAGCAATATTAATGCTGGTGGCTGCAGTAATTTGTCCTTATGGGAGCTGAGAAAGGGTCCCTACACTCAGATCTGTTTCCTAGAGTTTATTGGTCCTCATTACAACTTACTCCAGATTAGAGCCTGGTTTGAACTCTAGGCTAATTCACAATACACCACCAATGATACATCCCATTGCATGAGTATAATAGTGCACTGTTTAATAGCTTGCCATAATTTCATGCTTTAAAAAATGGTTGCCAGAGAGGTGAAAGTGGGGTGTCCTTTTCATGCACAAGCTAGACTAATCAGGGGAAGGGAAGTGCCTGTTTCTCAGTGGCTGGGTTAATCTATTGGCTTTGATCCTCAGCCTGACTTTATATCAAGAAGTGTTTAAAGTCAGTCTAAACAGATTGCAAATGTGACCGGGTTTAAACAACAAATATGTGTCTGCAGTATTTGTTTGTGCCCCCGAAGCTTCACACATTAAAAAAAGAAAAGCCCAAAGACTGGCTTTCCCGGTCTGTTTCTTGGTGGCTGATTTATTAGCTTTCCTGTTTTCATCCACATATTCAAGTTGGTAAAACCCACCCTGCTAAACCTTAATGTCTGGCATTCATCTTCTCCTCAGTGCCATCTGCAGTTACAAGCAACAGATCCCTGGTCAGCAGCTGTAATGCCTCCCCATAAAAAAACATGAGCAGGATGAGCCTGCCTCTATCTTGGGGCAATCCCTCAGTCCCTTTTTCCTTGATAATCACAGTGAGTTCTTGCATCACCTGCTCCTTCATTTTTTAATGGGGAGGGTGAAAGGCTTTCAAGTTTTAATGAGTTCACAACACAGCAAGGAAGGGAGGCTTTTCCTTTTCCTGTGAGAAGTATTTGTTCTCTTTATTTCTGCAATAGTGAAATTAAGCTGTGAACACTGGGCAAACACTTAGACAAGTGTCCCACAGACATCTGCCTCAGTGAATTTCTGTGTGTTCAATAGCGTTTACTTCCCGTAGCTGTTTCTCCGCTTCTTCACCATTCTCAGTGGAAGTACCACTTCGCTGACAATAACGTGAATGAAAGGGGCAATTTTGATTGGCATGTCTGAGAATGAGCATCTGAAGTAAAACTCACCTCTTAACATTTGCAATCAGAGCCTTCTTAAGAGGACCAAATACCCTGACCTGGAGTCGCGTCTTCAAGCAGGGCTGCTGGAAACTGCATGGAGTGAATGTAAAAGCAGGGAGAGTGCATTAAATGCTCCCTTCCTCATGCTCTCCTTCCTCTACCCACTTCTAAGACTTCCAACATTTACGTGTTCACATACTCAGGGACCCTGCGTGTATTTCTGGCACGAATTAGTTGTATCCTCTTGAGTTTTGTTATCTTCTAGCACCCACCACACCCTTAGAAAGGCATTGTCCAGGTCATCTTCCTCTGCCTTTGGCCTTCATTTTTACTCCCATTAGTTTCATTTGATGCTCCTTGATTGTGTTCAAGAATATGCCTTTGTGAGTCCTTTCATATTTCTGTATTGAAGTGAGAGAACTAAAGTGTAGCTTTAGTCAGACCTAGGTGATCTTCAGGCCTTTAAGAGGTATTAATGACAGGGGAGAGAATGGCAGCTACACTGTGCAAGATAAGCAAGCATTATGCATATGCCCTGCGAGTGATGAGCTTGGCAACTAGCTAAAGAATAGCTTCTAAATAACAAAATTACAGGCATTCAGCCCTGTGCACAGATATCCTGCAAACAGAAAAGAGAACTCTGATCTCCAAATGTGTTATGTTGTAAGTAGTTCTGTATTGCAGGTCTAATAGTAACAAACATGTTGAAGGAAGTAATTATTGTGGTAAATTTATTGACAGAGCTGGAAAATCCCTTCGTATCACTTCTCTCATTCTCTTCACTTTTTGCTTTGTTCTGTATATGCACAGTATTACCTCTGCTAATTTGGGCTTTCCAGGCTAAGACAAGCCACATAAGAACTGCAATGACAATCTTAAAGTGAGGTACAAAAGCTGGCAATGAAAAAAACTCTCCAGAGTAGTTGCTTTAATACCTTTACTTAATAAATAAAGTAATTAAAATAAAACAAAATAAAATACTAGACAAACATTCTGAGAAAAGTGTGACAAATATTTAGTAGGTGGCTGGAGAGTTGTGACATCAAGAGGTTATCTCAGGGAGCTTGACACTTGCTGAGATCTTAAAGGACATTATTGCATGGGAAAGAAAGAGAGGAAATTCAGCTTAGCCAAATTTGAAGGGAAACATCAGTATTTTTTACACCCATTTCTGACTTCATCAGCATGAAAGTTAAGTGCTAAGATGTTGTTAGATTCCCTTACAGTCATTTGTAGTCAATATGAGTCTAAATACATAAAAGCGATAGGGATAATCTGTAACCAAGTACCTTGACCTATTGCTGGGGGTGTCACCAATGGCCTACCAACAGGGGGATTTGCCATACAGAAAAACCAACAGAGGGCAAGACAAGAGTTAAGGTTGAGGTGGAGAGTTCTCAAACTAAATAGGTAGAAAACTGCTTTACAAAATCAGAGAGATTGATTTGGGATAGGAGGATTTCATACAAAAAGTACCGGGGGCCTCTGGATTGAAACTGAATAGCTGAACTCAGACTGCAGCATTTACGGATAAAGTTGGTGACGATGAGTTTTGTAACAGGATTCAGAGCAATTTGGATTTCTGAGCACTTTAAGATCTGATGAAAAGCACGAGAAGGAAGCCAAGCATATAATTATTGTTATTATTAAAAGCAATATGGCAACACCAATATTGTTATGAGTGAATCAGCAGATGGCAAATGCCTTTCAGTATTTTGCAAAGGCGAAATAACATGTCTGGTAGCAATGAGTGCAACTAATGATTATGTGCTAAATGAAACAGCCATTCAGCATGCTGATCAGGAAAAAACATTTGGGAGTCATTGTGGAAAAAAACATGGAAACCATTAGCCTGGTTCAGAGTAGCAGGAAAGGTAAAAAGCAAAAGAGGTTGTGTTGTTTTCGCACGATGCGCTAATTGAGTGCCTTATTTCTGAGTTCTTCTAGTTGTTTTTATTGCTGTGGCAGCATTCACGTTGACAACTAACAGTGAGGGCTCCATTCAGCTAGGTGAGGTGTCCCCATACCCAAAACATCCAAAGCATTTAGGGGAGAAATCTCAACAATGCCAGAGAAGGCATTCACAGCAGGTCACCCATAGTCCCCACCAAGTGCAGAGGGCCTTGTTGGCTTGCCAAAGCCAGAGGAGGTGAGTCCCTCTAACACCAACTGCATGGGAAAAGTAAACCAGCCAAAGCAGCGAGCAGGACCAAGGGGAGGTCATAGTTCAGCACCTCCAGGCTCCCCCTGCCTATGGCATGGTACCACATCCTCAGGTCTCACACCACCGCATCCAAAATGTGGATGTTGAAATCACCAGGACCTAAGCTGACACCCAACAGAAGCCACATGGACCTGCTTTGCTGGGGGGAGATGCTTCATTTTGGAGCCAAACTCCTGCATGAGATCATCCTCAGGGAAAAGCAGGACAGAGGCTGAAGGCAGAAGGGAAAGACATAACGATAAGGGTATCCAAATTCTAACTGTGTGATGGGGATTAACTGCACTGCATTCAAACAGTACAAACCAGGGCTTCATTTATTATAGTATAACACAACTGCTCCAGCCCTAGCTGCCCATAGCTTCCCCCACCTCAGCAGCATTTTCTGATTGTTGGGGCTAGACCCAAACCATTAGCACAGAGGTGGATGGCTTTTGTTTGCTTTTCTCCTGATCCCTTCTTTTTTTCAAGTGGGCTCTGCTGCTGAAGTGTAAGAGTGCTTCACTCCTTCTAAAACAGAAAGGTCTGAGTCCACTCATCTTTTAGTGACTCCCTTGCAGCCAGTTAGCCCACAAAAATAAGCAAACTGAAGAAAGGAGTCAGAGCCTAAGCCCTTTACAGGAGATTGATTGTAAAGCTGGTGGCAACATGACAAGCTGATTTGTGGTGGGTTATCTTCGTCAAGTGTCATTCAGCATTGACAGAGCACTTAATGTGGCTTTAGGCAATCCATCTTCTACTATTCAGCATGTTTTCAAAGTGTCA
>JANHGB010015556.1:0-33833 GCA_026283785.1 Coracopsis vasa | reverse complement strand
AGGCAAGTGTAGTCTATGGCAACAGTGAATGGGGTAGCGACTTCATCACTCCACAGCAAAAGGCTTGATTACTTCTGGCAAGTTTTACCTAGATGTATTTTTTTCCTAATGAAAAAAAATAATCATGCTGCATAAGCTCCTCATCTGCGTTGTGTCTAGCTTCATTAGCTCAAGTGCAGCATCCTCTGCAAGTGCATCACGTGTGCTGTAACCTTCTTCCACTTGGAGCTTGTGCTGGGGATAAATGCTTGCATGAAGGGAAAAGATTGAGCTGTGAGGGTATGCTTTGTTTTGAGGACTTGGCTCCTAGGTGCTTGTCAGATGGATCATGAGTGGTCAATTAACGCTGAATATTAGATAAAGGTAGGATATTGTTTTAGAGGAATGTTGTTTTCACCCTGCACATCATGATTTGTGCCTGTGTGCAAGCAAAGAGTGTTTTTATTACTAATGAATCGCATATACAAGGAATATTATGAGATGTTATATTAGTGTGGTGTTCATGACCTGAAAGGAATGATGTGAAGGCAAGTTACCTGCTAGTGGAGAAAAAAGCAAGGCCTGTGATACTGTTTGCATACATTTCTAGGTCTCTTCGTTATGTTTTTATGGCTTATTTCAAAGACTTTTTACTACCTATGATGGAAAAAGGTAGAGCTGCCCTTTTGGAGATGGGTGGGTTTTCAAAAGTGACGCTGATTGATTATAGTAATGCCCCTGGTCTGTGTAATCCTGAAATAGTGTTATAGAAACTGTTGAGTATACTGTGATTTCTGTCCTGAAATGCTTGATTAACACACAGGAGAGATGAAAACGGTAAGATTGTTCCGCTTTAAGCTTAGTCCCAAAACATGCAGAGTGGGAATTGCTGTACATGTGGCTCTTGTGCCAGTATGCCTTAGAAACTAGTTGAATTGTTAACAGTAATGGCATTAAAACTTAAATGGCATTGCTGGCTTCTAGAAACTAATAGTAGTGTACTCGCTGCAAGGCATGGGTTTGTAATGCTTCAGTGACTTCTGATTAGTTAGAGCAGGATATAAATAGGTTGTTTGTCCTGAATGTTAAGTTCTTGTAAGTCCTGTATAATAAAAGGCACCCTTTCTAGCACAGTTTCTGTTAATGAGTGCTTAATACTCCTTTGGTATGTAAATATAGCATAGATCTTCTGTCAAAAGCAAAAGGGCAGTAACTCAGGAACTAGCAACCCAAGTATGTGGTGAAGTGAGAAAGGATGTGTTACAAGGCATGAACCAGGTTGTGCTAGCTGCTTTTCTGTGGTGTTACCTGCGGTAAGTAGAAACTTATTTCAAGTAGGTTACTCCACCATGAAAGGTACTCTAGGCAAACTCTGCACATACTCCGGCACGAGAGCACATACTCCTGGTTCCTGCAGAGGAGCTGCCAAGTTAGTAAATGTTACCTCCTGTTAACACACCATGGCATGCTTGCCCCTTGCAGGAAGGGGGGGATGTCTGGGTGGGTGGCTGGAAGGACAAGCCCATCTTCCTATGTACCACTCAAGTGAAGGTGTCCAATCAGTGTGCCCTACTCCTCCCACTGATTTTCAGGGCATTTACCCCTCATTCTCTCCTGTCCAAGCGATGTTGAGTTTGGTTGGTAGCTTCATTTCAGCCAAAAATACTTCTCAGGAATTACTGGGTTATAGCATTTGAGGTCACAGCCTCTTTGCCTCTAAAAGCATGACGGTAAGAAAGCAGCAGTTGATGTATGGGGCTTGGAATTCACATTGTTATGAGTATTGGAAGATTTCACTGATGTTCCTATGGAAAAAAGAGAGTGCTGCGACACATTTAGTAACATAGATGATGTATGATTGCCTTTAAAATTGTCTTATGTGAAACTGCTGTTAAACTACGGAGAAGCAGGCAATGAACCAGAATTCCCTGTTAGTGCATACAGAAACATTTGCCCAAACAAGGAAGAAATTGCCATGGAGGCATTCATGCAGTTGTGCGGAGTGAAGGATTTAGGCTGACACTCAGCCTTAAACCTGGACTTGTACGGGAATTAGTTGCACTCCAAAAATCTTTGTCTAGGTCAAACTCAGTTCATGGGGCTTTTGCTGTAAATTATGGTGTAAAGGTAACATTAGAAGAGCAGGGCAGGGATGTTATTAACACTCTGCTCAAACCTGATGCAAGAAAGTCTTTCCTGGGTTTCCCAGGGTGCCAGCAGCTAGAGTTAACACTAGTTGCACAGTTGATGTTCTGTACTGTAGCTGAGCATAATCTTGGAAATGTCAAGTAAAATCAACCTGTACATAAAATGATAAAATCACAGACTGGCTTGGGATGGAAGGGACCTTAAGAACATCCAGTTCCAACCTCCTTTGCCATGTGCTGGGACACCTACCACTAGACCAGGTTGCTCAAAGCCCCATCCAACCTGGCCTTGAACACTGCAGGGATGGGGCAGCCACAGCTTCTCTGGGCAACCTGTGCCAGTGCCTCACCACCCTCACAGGGAAGAACTTCTTCCTTGTATCTCATTTAAATTTATTGCAGCAAAGTCTTTCAGAGCCCCTGTAAAGAACTCTCTGACCTCTGCTGGCCAGAGCTCTGCAGGTAGAAAAGGAATTAGTGATCAAGTTTATAGCACAAGAAAAATGCCACCAGTATTAATTTCACAGATCTTCAATGGCAGATTACAAATTATGAGGGTCCATTAATAAATATGAAGAACGGTATCTGCTAGATAAAAAGAGAATACTATTGCAATTGAAAAGGAATTTTTCTGTGTGGTCTCTAGCAGGATATAGACCTGCTGTGCTGGGTTGCACAGTAGGAAATAAAAGCACATGCTGACAGAAAAAGGGAGTAATTGCTTTTAAAATAGAGATACTCAACAAAAAAAAAGATTACCTGAGAGGGGAGGTCGAGGGATACAAAATGCCACAGCTCATCACACAGCCTCATGTAGTATTGTTAGTAGCAGCGGGAGAAAAGACACACGTGGTAGATTGTGAGACATTATCTAAGGGTCCAGAGATAACCTGTGGTAATGAAGAGCAATGGTAAGAGAAACGAGTACCCTAACGAGTATTCAGATTTGTACATCAGATTTGAATGCTTTGCGCATCAGACTGAATATTTTGTTTCTTGTAGTAATAAAATTTTCATCATCAGGTATGAGTGCCCCTTTCCTCTAACTCAGATGCTGATGTTTCTCTTCTACTTTCCATCCTGGCCCCTTCACCCTACACCAGTCTACCCTTCCACAGTCTTCCTCATATCCTCTTTAATTCCATTATTATTCTCTATTTTCACCTCTCCTTGTCCTCCAGCTGTTTGCTTGCATGACAGAAGCATACATTACACTTTTGCATCTTAAAAAAAGCCCTGTGACTTTACTGATCTCTTTCACACAAAGCCCAGAAAAAGGTTTGTCCTTTGTAACTTCACAGCTGTCTTTGAAAACACACAGCAATAGCCCTTTTGCTGTTGTGTCCTCACTTGTCTCTCCTCTCAGTGGCCCTCACTCTCACCTCCCCCAGTTCTCTGTGTAGGTACCATAGGACTGGGTACTGTAGGACTCTGTTTCCTTCCTTCTACCTTAACCACACTGACTTCAAGTTTAAGCATAAGTTTACTTATTTCCAGCAACTCTTTAGCTCGCAGTTTGTGTGTCCCTTTCCCAAATACATCACTAAGTATCTCAGGTTTATCTTCATGGCTGTTGAGCCATGAGCTTAAATTCAACACATGTAACAAAATTTCTACTTGTCCAGGACATCTTTGTTCCTACTCAGGACAACAATACAGGTACTAATATTGCTAATAATCAAAGCAATTCATCATTACCTACCTGAAGCATAAAGGATTGAGGAATGAAATAGAAAAATTATATGAGTACTTTCTGTGTTGTAATGTCTACCTGTCCTAAATCCTCTATCCACAGGAGGAAAGAATTACACCAGAGGGAATCCAAGAACCTGGCTGAGGACCAAAATCTTATCAAAAGGGGAAGGAGTAGTTCAGAAGTGCCTTGACCATTATAAAATAAACTGTAACTATATTGAATGCACATTATGTTAGAATCCTGACAGGTTATAAAGAGCTGTTGAACTCTGGGAAGATATATCTTTTGTGGGAGACAAAACCTACACAGCCATGATGATAAAACCTGGGAAATGCAGACCTTATCTTTAAATGGTAGACCAGGGAACATAAGAAGCAAATCTAGAAATTTCATTAAGGAGGCAGCATGTCACAGAGAGAAATGAGATGCGTGTTATATATTTTTTCATCAGCAAGTCTGCTCTACAACCCTCTCATCACTTTTATCTTTCTTGACAAGAAGTCTGGTGTTTGGGGAAAGCCTTCTCCTTTTCTAGTTTCTCTTCTCCAAATAAACTAAAATATTCCTACACATTTTTTTTTCTTGTGGTGCTAAAATGAAAAGGAGAAAACCCCAAAACTTAGCTGCAGCTGATGAATCAAATTATCTATTTTGCTGTAAACACTTTGTTTAAAGCTTGACATACTGACTTTGCTGAGCATGACACATGGATGGCTTCTACACCAATAGCTTCAAGGCAGTTCTGCCAATCATTTGTATGACTTTGCTGCTCATCATAGCAGAGACAGAAAAATGAACACCTTAGGCTTTTGGCTGCCTTCCTTCGAAAAAAGGAGAACAGAGATTTGGTGAAGTGAGAACTCTGAAAGGAAACCTCTAAGAACCCTTTTCTCATTCTTCCTTGCCTTCCCCAATCCCTTCTTTGCACTACTAGATTGCAAATATGTCACACAAAACCTGTTGCTGACCCATTTTGAGCTTTGGCAACTGGCATTTTTGTGCCATGCTCTTGCAGGCTCCCTGCCATCTTCTCAGCATGGAGGTGTGTTCTGGTCAGGAAATGGTAATGCACTTTGTTACAGCCAGCTGTAACCTACTGGTTTGTGTCATCACTTACAAAGGGATGCACATACCACCTCAGCATTTATATTTTTGTTGGAAAACCTGTAGATTTCTAACTGCAATGCAGGGTTACAGAAGTGTGGAATAAGAGCACTATGCTTGCAAGAGTGGGGCAAATACTGTGAGCTCCAGAAAAAGACACATCTTGCAATGAAGTGAATGCATCCCTTCACTGTAGTGTGTAAAGCTTACTAACGAGATATCTATTAGCATGAGCATTGTGTGTTTTTAAAATCCTTCCCTGGGCAGGTTTTTGATAAATGTAAGCTCCCAGCTCTCTCTTGTGCAGTATATGCCTGGGCCAAGATCTTTCCAGCTGGAACTTTACTAACTTTTCTCTTTAGCCAGTGGCTGAGGAGAGGGTGGATGTTTTCAGCACAGCAGATAGCATCAAACAGCTTCACAAGAATTTATGAATAGGAGATGTGGACACCTTAGAAATGGATAACGACTGAACCTAGCTCTCTAGAAGGAAATAGGAAATATGAACAACTATGACTCAAATAACACTGAAACACAAATAATAGGATGAGAATCCACTGTCTCAGATGCAGCACTGAGAAATTCTTTTTTTCCTCCATGGTTAATTTTTTGGCTCTGGTAAATCCAATCAGACAGTGATTTACTACAAGGTTCTATTTCGCATCATTTCTTCTTCAATAATAATATTCAATGATTCATTTTCTTGTTGAGAAAGAAAGTCAATATTGCAAATGCCTCCAACTTTAACACAGCAGATCCTTTGGGACATCACGCAATCTAACTGACTTTGTGCTTTCCCTAGTGCTCAGGCTAAAACTTCCTTGCCTCAGGGATCCATTTTCTTTTTCATTGTCTGCCTCTCCCAGATAACAGGTCCGACTAAGTGAACTGACAGAGGGTAGATTTAGATTGGCTATAAGAAAGATGAGGGTGGTGAGGCACTGGAGGTGCCCAGAGAAGCTGTGGCTGCCCCATCCCTGGCAGTGTTCAAGGCCAGGTTGGATGTGGCTTGGAGCAACCTGGTCTAGTGGAAGGTGTCCCTGCCCATGGCGGGGAGTTGGAACTAGATGGTCGTTAAGGTTCCTTCCAACCCAATCCATGCTGTGATCCTATGATTCCATGGTAAATGTCAAAATAGCATTTGACAACAAATGAAGCATACCAGGTTTTTTATTAATTCTTCCCAGCCATTTCAGGTCTGTCACCCCAGATCATGCATAAAGCTATTAGTTCATTTATTGTCTGAATCATTACTACCAACTGTGCTAACTAACATTAAAGAAGACTAATGCATTCCTTGAGGGAAATTTTATATGCAGGGTCAACTATTTTTTTCTTTTTTAAAAGAGGCAGGCAATTATCACTACTTTTATTTAATGATGCCTTCTTTGAATATGTGTCATATTTCTTGGAATAAAAGGCTACAAATTTGAGCATTCACTTGAAATGGAATTATTGATTCATCCAGCATCAAATCTACTGTCTCACAATTACAGACAATGAAAAGCTTCTCTTTCTTTCCTAACAGTGTCAAGCTGTTAATGCCAATCAAAAATGCTGAAGAGCATTATAAAAATTGAACAATGCAAGATGAATGTTGAAACTTACTGTTTAGTCCAATCCTATGAGATGCTGAATGTCTTCAGGGTGCATGGCAAAATGTCAGTGTTATTTTCATGTAATCTGTAAAGGAAAATAGCACAATTGTTTTGTTGTAAGTAAGATTAGTGTATATTTTGAGTGTTACTGCAGCATGGACTATGTATCTTGAGCTACTATTAGAGTTATGGCCAAGAAAATATTTATTGTAAAATCCTTTCAACAGAGAACAACCTATGGTGACGGGTGTTTTAAGTAAAAACTAATCACAATTTTCATTTCATTTAAAATGTCTTGGTTTGCATTGAAAGGCTTTTTTAGTTTTAATTTAAAAATACCAAATTTTCCTTTCTTGTCATGTAGATCTAGAAGAGGAGGAGAGGCCACACTTCCAGTTTTTTCCTGATGTGTCACTGATAGTATACAGCAGTCATTGTGAATTTTCACTCATACTGACTTGTCACTAGCACTATCCAATATGAACAACTATGACTCAAAATACCTACATAAGCAATGCAAAACCTTCATAAGGTTTAGGTTTAGATTTGAAAGAACTGTGTTCCTCTTGCAATACTAGAAGGAAAGGCATTAAAGCTAAGGTATTAAAAGCCATGTGGATGGGCACTAAGGGAAATGCCTAAAATGATTTTAAGACATTTTAGACCTCTGTGCCCTCTCTGCCTTCCTGTGCATGTAAAGAGCAGAAACCTGGCATCTCTAAAAACAGCCTGTACAGTTTTAAGGGATTAAGCCTTACATTTCCCTTGCAAAATATTGATACAGAATGCAAAAAGACACAGGGTCTCAAAGAAAATAGTTTTGCTTGAGCAATGACTTATTGCAGACACCCAAACCTCTTACTCTGGCTTTGTATTACTGAACTCCAGCTATGGAAGGTGTTGCACTGTATGAGATGTTATCCAAGTGCTCTGCATCAAAGAGCCTCAGCTCAAGTTCTCACGGTTCAGACAAGTGCGTACCTCTGGCAGTAGGGCACTGAGGTGTGATTGCTTCAGTAGGCACGATGGCAAAGATCTCCAGCTGAGCCTGGGGCAGAGCCCAGTTCTCCACAGCATATACAGGCACAACAGTGAATCCAGCACCACTTTGCTCCCTGGCTACGTAGAATCCAAGCATCAAGATACACATTCCTCAAAAGGAAGGTTGTATCTGCAGAACAAGGTGATGGTGATGTGTGGGGAGGGAATAGCCCTTTGTAAATGCTTCTGCGAATTTAATATGTTTAAGATTCAGGAACTTGTCATTCAAAAAAAAGGAGAGATTCATCTGAACTGCAGTGAGCCTGGAATGAAGAGCTAGAGGATGTCATGACCTGTCTGCCTTCTGCTGAGGCTGTAAGTCTGGCTGTTAACTCACATCACTACACTATCATGGTGCAGCAGCTGGCACTGGATAGCCTCTAGAAGCTGTACAGCCTTGTTAGGCTCCAATAAAAATTGTACTACTACCTTCCCACTTCCAAGCAGTGTTTCCCATCCCTTGAATCAGTGTTGTGGGTGATGCCTGCTATGAGGACCCACAATCACTCTAAGGGAGGTCAGAATCCTTCCATTTTCTTGAAGGTTGCTGTTACCTTATTTAATAGATCAGACTGGTCTGGTTTACTCCAGCTCTCCCCTTTGGGTCCTGCAGTGGGTTACAGATACTGTGTTTGAAAGCTGTCTTTTGTAAAACTATGTCCTGCCACATCTTAACAACAGTAAAGCAGCCTAAACACGACACTTGGGTTTATAACAGCATGCATGCTTTGCTAGCTTCCCTAAAAGTTTAAGCAGCATTAACTGGTACACAACCATACATCTTTTATTTGAAATAACAGTCCTTCCACTGTCTTCCAGAGCTCTCTCTTTCAATCCAACAGCTGGTCTCAGTACCCAGCAGCTCAGTCTGTTTTCAGAGGTGAACATGAACATGTGGATGGGACACTCCAGCCTATTACTCCCAGGGTATATATCCTGAGAAGCCTATTATGGAATGAATTCAATGTGAATTCACAGTAAACTACAAAATAACAACCGTCCTTCACATAACTACTTTGAGAAGTTTCATAATCTTTTCATATGACGGATTACTTGTTTCCCTGCCTTCCCCCACAAAATATCTCATATTGACTTAAAAGTAACCTGCCCAAGTCCGTGGAAACGTACTACATTATTTGATCCTACAGTAGCTGAGTTCCGGGGTTTTGAAACCAGTTAATCGTACATTTGCCTGTCCTCTGCAATTCTCCGTTACATCTTGCTTTGCTGCAGCAGTGGTATCCAGCAACTAAGCCTTTTTCTTCACACTGGAATTTCTGTTATTGCAGATAATTTGCTGTTGCCGGCTTTCTCTAATGTCCAGTGCTGCTTGGTATGCACTGTCACATTATGATGGGCATGTTTTATGATGAGTTATTTCTAATATACAGCTATTCATTTGTTTTGCATTAGTTGGAAAGAAATGACGTAAACCTACTTACCTGCTGGTCCCCAGGCAGAGTCTAGCAGGAGGAAGAAAAAATTTAAATTACACGGGCTAATATAAATGCTAACTTTTACGCACAAGAGGTTGAAAGTATGAAATTAAATGAAGAAAAGAGAAATAACAGCCAATCTGGAAGATTTTTAGTAGGGAGAAATTTTCACCTCTACTCCTGCCAAAAGAGTTTGTCCCCAGCTTGTGAAACAGAGCAAAGTGTAAAAGAAAGGAAACTGCTGCAAGAAGGTGTAAGTGCATTGTGGATAGGGTTTTCAGAACAGCACAAAATGCTAGTTCTTGTTGCACTTGCTGGAATACAAATAAAAACTCCTAGAACCATACCCATTGCATCACTACCTAGAAGCCTAGCTTTGTCCAACCGGCACTACCGGGCTCATGAATTACTCAGGTCACCCTAGAAGCAGTTTTGCCCCTGAGCACAGGTCTGACCACCAGTCAAGCCAAGAAAACGGAAAAATTGCAAGCAGGGGGGCCTGCCTGTGTGGCGGGGGTACTTCCTGTCAGCTCAGCTGATCCACGGGGAATGGGATCGTCTGATCAACACCATTAGTACAGAACATGAAAAAGAATACTTCTGTGAACACCAGAAACAGTTGAAGTTAGGCTTAATGTAATGAATGTGTAAAGCCTCAAGTGCGCTTTCTGATGCCTAATATTGCATGAAGTAAAAAGTAACCTTTTCTCGGTTATTGGAGCAATACTGAGGAGCAAGTGTTCTACAAATTTCCATGAAAAGCATATAAACCTGCCTGGTACTTGTACATCACAACCACATTTGTTCAAAGTTGACTAAAAATTTGAAAATATATTAAAGGGATGCAGAGGAGTTTGAGGGCTGCTGTCAGAGTTCGATTCCTTCTTTAGGAAGCAGATTAAAGTTGAATTAATTAAATTGGAGGAAATGAAACCACGCAACAGCCGCCAGACTTCTGTTCCAAAATAAACTGTGCTTGCTCAAGGGTGGTGTCAGATTCACTGCCTTTTTAAGCACTAAATATTATGCACTCACAGAAACCTATTTCCAACAACCCAAAAATACATCTCCAGATATATAGTACTGTACCCGTACAAATTACATATGATAGTTACATGGATTTCACAGAAACCTGGGATAAGAGCAAGGAAACAGCTTGTGAGGAAGAGAGGTTGCTCATCAGTGGTAAAGTAGGCAGTATACAGCCGTACAATATGTTGCATGGGGACCTGGGGTTGAGGGCACACAGCAGTGAAGGACAGGAGAGAAAAGTGACCATGGCTGTGCCTTGGGCTGTGGGTGCCCGCAGTGGTGGCACTGGGTAGTACTCTGGGAAAGATGGGACATCCAGCCATTATTTGGCTCCCATCACCAAGTCAAAGCCAGGGGCTTCAGGGTTACATGTACCAATGGTTTATTGCTCCCTTAAATGTAGGTGATGGCATCCTGGGCATGGCATTTTGTCTCTTCTTCCTCTCCTCTTTTAGGCTGTGAATTCCTTGAATGAGGAATACTGTATCAGAACAGCATTCTGCATATGGCAGTGCAGAGCTTCTGCAGCTGCAGAAAAGCAAGTAGCAACAATAATAGGAATTAACATTAGCAATAATAATAGCATTAATAATATAAAATATAATAAAGCTGATATTCTCACCACTGGACTCATGCCAATGGGTGCTGTATTAGCCATTACAGAAACCTCTCCCAGAACCAAGTCATCAAGGTGAGAAAGCAGAATTTTTGCTCAGCCAGCATGTGTCAGATTGTTAGCCAGGTCATGAAAGACTACAACAGTAATTAAATAAGGGCATAAATTAGATATGTCAAATTACTATTGCACAAATATTTGCACATTTTGGAGTGCTTGAGGTAATTACTAAACACTGGAACAAATTCACACACCATCCCCTCCACCCCCATCCTTTTTAGTTTGGAAGGAAAATGAGAGGAATAAATTATGCACTTACTGGAGGCCCCTGTTGCCACCTGTGTGTTTGCTAATAGCTTTTCGTTTCCTTCTGAATATGTATTATTTATGTATGTTAAATAACAGCGCATACACACAAAAGAACTTGACCCTCAGTCTGCTCTCTTAAAACAGGAAAGAGCAAGGTCATGCTGCAGATTATCTGGTTTATAGTGAATGGTTTTATATGCTAATTCTGTCAGCTGGTAAAGCAGATTGAAATGTCTTCACATTCCTCACACACAGCAAGGTGGAACGTGATTATGTTTTATTTTGTTTGAGATTCAATAAAGTGGGAAAAAATGTACTTCATTCCCTGTTTTTCCCCATTGGTTGCTACCAGAGACTCATGGAAACTTCAAATCAATACTGGAAACATTTATTTGGATTTGCTGCTTCTGTTTTTATTTTGTTTGGCTTGGTTTTATTTTTTTTAATTGAAGCAGAATTTTTCTATTGCAAGCCTATTGCAATTTTGGCTCAACAATAAATAAAATCCAAGTTACTCTGACTCTATTCCACAGTGTCCGTAATTTTGTTCACCAGGTACAACTCACCTGAAAGCAGTAACTTGAGTAGCAAACCAAATACTAGATTGGTGCAGCTGCCAATACACTCACAATTCTGTGGCTTCATGGGCCTCTGCCATGGTGGAGACACACAAACTGTAACTCCTGATTCAAAGGCAGGAGGGGCCGGTGAGGATGGATGTCTCTGCTGACCTTGTCTATCAGGGCAGAAACACATTGCCATTTCCAAAGAGACACTCACCAGGGAACAGCTTCAATCCCTTAGCTTTCCCTGGAAGCAGAAGTGCTTTGTGAAACAGGTTTCACTATTGCTAAATGGCCGTCTCTACCCCAAAGAGCATGTGGCTGGGTGCAGGAGATGGTGGCAGAGGGGCCTCCCTGGGCCACCCTCGGCAAGTGACATGGATAAAAATACCCAACACGAAGGGGATGTGGGTGGAAAAGACACATGGGTTTGGGTAAATGCGCTATTCTGGAGCACATCAGACTCCAAAACTGACCAGGTTATGGAGAAAGATGACCATCACCTGGATTAAACAGTAACTTGGTGATCACAAAAATACTTTGAAAGTGAATGAGACTGAGAAAAGATAGCAAAGAAGCATGAACGTTTGTAACGGTGGGAAGAGACCTTGGGCAGAAAGAGGTAAAAGCTAGTTTAACACTACTAGAAGCAGCCCAGATGCCACCACAACCTCTCCGATGTTACACAGAACAGCCTTCCTGTCAGGCACTGCATTCAGGAGAGGGTTGTACACACATCCTCTCTGTGTGAGTGTGCATGTGTAATTACAGCTTTCTGGGATTTAAGACAGATCTTCAGAAAGTTGTAAGCATTTATCACCATTTTGTGAGTGTCCAGCATCATGGCTTACTTGTGATAGCACCAGTATTGATCCTGAATGTGCAGTTCACCGATTGCCAGTTAATTAAGTGCTGTTAATAAATCAATACACCACTTTAGCCCTGTTTTTTTTCAACTACCTGAGCCATGCAGTTTTTCCCTGCAGCAGACAGGTAGTGCTGGTAATTCCCCTGCAGGGATTCCCTCATTTCTAGTGAATGCAAAAAGGGATGGGGGTTCCCTGGGCTGTACCCACAGTTATTTGTAGGTGTTGTTCTACAAAATACCTGAAAACTATAGCTGTGATGGGCAGGCAGAGCAGGGGACTCCCAGTCTGCTCATTTTTCCTACTGCATAAGCAAAGTGAAGAAAAGAGATGAAGTTTCCTAGGGTCAGCTCTTCAAGGAAAGCAGACTGGGATTTCCTGGGCTGGTGGGGCATGGGAAAGCTGCCACATTCGAAGTAGTGGCATTAATCGCTTTTTTGTTTGTTTGCATAGAGGTGGGGTTGGGTTGGTGGTAGGCATGAAGTTGCAGGGTCTGCCCCAGCTCCCTCCAGCCCCATGGCGTGAGGTGCACAACAGGCAGCCATTGCAAAGAGCCAGCATGGGTGGTAATCCTGGGGCTTGTAAAGCTTGGAGAGAGCCTGGGAAACGCTCTTTACAGTTTGTCTCCTGCAGCCTCTGCTTAGCAAAGATGTGACTGACCTGGGAAGGAGCGGGGAGCAGTCTGCAAATGGACTAAAAGTTTCTTCTGGGAGGCAAGGGGAGGAGGAAAAAAAATAAAATTAAAAAAAAATCCAAAAATTGGTAGGAAGAAGTTACCATAGCAACTAGCACCATTTTGCCAGAGCAAGTGAGGAAAGAATCAAAGATAAGAAAGAAGTAATCAAACCAGCTTAAGGAATATAAAAAATAGAAATTGTTTATGAATTATATATAAGTCTGCTAAGAACTCTTATAAATCAATTCAAAGGAAAACAGATGTGTTGAATGAATTTAAAGGAAAGGAAAAAGATACTATTTGCATTCTAACACTTCACTATAAATTCTGGTTCTTTTTGTTTTCCCTTACTGCTTTGTTCGGGAAGCAATTCAGTGAAACAAGTGAATTAATAAAAGTCCAAATATTTAAATATAATTCAGACTGTGATGGAGCTGTCCAGCTGCATACAATTGCACAGGATGCACAGCCACCAGCTTCAGAGAGTGGGCAGAGAGCCACTTTGGTTTTCACTGTGGCTCTTGCAAGTACCCTACAAAGAGGTGGAGGGACCAAATTAGCCTGAAAAATATCTTGTTCTAAAAGGCAAATATTTTCTGGCACAATGCATAGTCATGCTAAGAAATTAATTGCCAGAAGAGACTCAGTAGAAAATAATTACTAAATATGGTTAAGAAGAATGAGAAGATTTCAAGTTAAAATAGTGAAGATACAAAATCTGAGCAGAGCCTTCATTACAGTGTTTTGCAAAGATTACAAAATCCTCATGCGTGATACGTAAAGCCAATTGAAATCCATATTGATCAGCAGAAACAAAGATTATTGCATACATAACGTGTCCTGCCTTGCACTTTCACTGTCTGGTGGGTGCTGCCAGTGCTGGGGAGAGCATACAGGACAGCTCACCTCTGCAGTGCCTGTGTTCTCATGGGGCTGGGGTTTTGAAGCAACATGGAGATGTTTTCTGTTTGCCTTCCCTTCAGGAGCAAGTCCTGGAGGAGGGCACCCAGTGGGTCAAAACCATTACTTTTTTCCCAACTTTCAAAACAAGTCCCCGAGGTTCCACTTTCATCCATCTTCTATTCATGTACCCAAGCAGCCAAAGACATGTCATTGCTCTTTTCCAATGTGCTAATTAATGCCATTTATCATAAGCTTATGCAACCTTCTTGGCATGCTGGTTGCATTACTTGGTGAGCAGTTGCATACTTGCTTTGTGACTCTCTGCTCTGAGGATGTCCTTGATGCAAGACCTCTGCGTTCTGCCCCTCTGCTCTACCAAAGTACATTAAAATCTTTCTCTGGAATATGTGTCCCACTCAGATACATAAATCTTGAGCTCCTAAAAGGAACTTCACAGAGAAGGTGGTTTATTTATTAATGCACACATTTATATAAAGTGCCAGCCACTGCAGTGGCTTACTGTTTTAAATAAATATACCAAACAGGATAAGGGGTCAAACCCCGGCACATTAGCATGCATGCTGCAATGTCCTCAACACCCACTTATGGAGATGTGCGGGCCTCTGAGGAGCAGCTCCTCATCACTTGGTAGATGTAGGCTCAGCAGCATCAAAAGAAATCCACTCCTCACAATTTTACCTCAGCATGAAAACTCCCCTCTTCAGCTCCCTGGGCTTGGGTGCCAGTGAGCACCCACAACTTTGGGTTGGACACAGGCTTTTCCAGCGTAGCCTCTCTAATCTCACTGAAAGTGGTGAAGAGAACAAGGATTGAGTTCCTAACAGTCATATTTTCTAGGAAACTTAGGCATGGAAAGATATAGGCAGGCGTGCAGACATATCCATGAACTGGAAAGTTGCTTTATTAAGCATACAGGAGGATCTGGGTCTCCCTCAGCACAAGGGCTTGATCCAGTTGGGTCACCAAGTCTCAGTAAACAGTGGTGAATGGAGATCTTTCTTGACCATTGCAGATACCAGCTGTGCAGCCTAAGACATGAGCTACTTTTGAAACACTACTTTGGAAACCCAAAAGTGACATCGATGGATATGAGATGCCAGAGTGCTCTGTAAAACCTATTCCTACATACCACAGTCTCTTTCATGAAAAAAACACCTTCACAATAGAGAAAACTTTATTGTTTTATGCTATGTTGCATTGAAATATATTGCAGCTTCATCATAAACACATGCATACCAACATAGTATGTAATCAGTTATTAATATTTTATATTGCGTTGCACATAAAACCCACTAGAAAAAAATGTAGTGGAACACAGCAGTGGTCACATAGGGAAATAGAATAGAAATTTTATAAATACCTAGAGTATTCAGAGGTAGAATATGAAACATGAACAGAAATGGAGCTTGAAACAGTCTGTATTTGGTGTTCCCTAAATATGAACAGTTGGCTATAGGCCTACACCTGGCATTTCCTAAGGCCTCAGACTATAGAAACTGAACATGTTTGTGCCCATTGTGACCCACCGCTGTCACATGGCTCTTCTAGGAGCCGACCAAATTGCATAGGTTTTTTTTTGAATGAATAAGTGAAGCACATTTCCACCCAAAATACTGCTGGAGATATTCCTAAAAGTTACTCATCCTTTTCTTTTAGCATCTTTAATGAAGGAACATATCTGAAAAAAAACAAAACAAAACAAAAAAAAAACCACCCCCAAAAAACCCCTCAATGTCAGCTTTTAGTTTTTACATTTAAAAACCAAACACTTCTTTTTGTTTTCCTAGGTTCAGCAATAGCAGTAATTTTTCTCCATCTTAGTAGCTGGTGCAGTGCTGGTTTTGACTTTAACCTGAGAACAGTGTTGATAACACACAGATGTTTTTAGTTGCTGCTCAGTAATGTTTACCCAGACCAAGGACTTCCTCAGTCTCATGCTCTGCCAGAGAGGAGGGGAAGCAGGGAGGAAGCAGAGACAGGACACGTGACCCAAACTAGCCAAAGAGGTATTCCATACCACAGCATGTCATGCCCAGTATATAAACTGGGGGAGTTACCTGGAAGGCCCAGATTGCTGCTCAGGTCAGGTATCAGTCGACAGGTGGTGAGCAACTGTATTGTGCATCACTTGTGTTTATTGTCTTGTTTTCTTTTTACCCTTTTAGTTTTATATTCTCTTCCCTTTTTATCATTAATATTATTGGTGGTAGCAGTAGTGGTTTTGTGTTGTACCTTAGTTACTGGACTGTTCTTATCTCAGCCAATGGGAGTTACATTCTTTTGATTCTCATCGCCATCCCTCCATGAGCTGGGGGGATAAACAAGGGAGTAAGCGAGCAGCTGTGTGGTTCTGAGTTACTGTCTGGGCTTAAACCAATGAAATAAGTATACTGTGTTCTATGAAATTGTGTTTAAACTGAATAATCTTTTAAAAAACATTTCTATCAAAATTAGGTCAGTTGCAGGGGAGGTACTCCTCCAATAAACCTCACGATATAACTGATCTCTTTTTTACAGGTTTGGTTTGGGTTTTTTTTAACCACATTGTAGAGAGCAGATGAGCAACGCTACCTGACTGAAGAGGTAGAAAATTGGAACTGCCCCTGTGAGTCTCCTAAATCCATTTTTAAACTCTAGGAGTTCTTTGGGAAAAAAACAAAACAAAAACAAACAAACAAACAAAAAAACAACCAGAAAAAACCCACAAAAACCCCACAACTAAAAAAGCCTCAAAAACCAACACCCCACCCTACTGAAGTGTGTGAACACCAACCTAGACACATCATCCCAGGGTGGGGGAAAAGAACAAAAAAACCTAAAGATGGCATTTTACCATTTTGGCAACATTATCCAGATTATCAAGGTCAGCACATATCCAATAAAGCAGCTCCTAGATCCCTGAGGACAAAGGCTTTGAGAGGCCTAAATTCAGCCTCCAGGTGGTCACTGTGAAGACTTACCGTGCCAATTTGAATGTCCGCTTCCCAAACTGTTTACTTGATCCAAATATAGACACAGGAAGATGGGCTGCATAAAATCACCTCTGGTGGGGGACAGGAATGTGCCACTCAGTGGAAATTTAACCTGTCACCTCTATCAGTCTTTGTGGGTTTTGTACAGATTGACTCAATATTTGCGTGGTATCAAGTCTATGCCACCCATTTAGATGATTTTTAAAGAGCAAAAACATCAACCACTTCAAGGTCACCATCTTTACACATGCAGACTCATTTAAACACCTTAATTTCAGGCCCATTTCTATCAGCCTATCCAGTCTAAAGAGTGCAAAAATGCATAAAGAAAGTAACAAAGATGAATTAAGGTATGAACGGCCATTCATATGAGGAATAATTAAATAGCCTAAACTCAGCCTGGAAGGAAGCACATGACAGAATATGAAGTCAAGAATGGCCTGAAGAAACTGTGCAGGGAATATTTTTTTCTGTCACCTCCAATAAAAGAGCACAGTGGCATCAGATGGGAGATGGAGTTGCAGCAGACACAAGAGGTTCTCCTTCACACACAGCATAGATAATCCATGAAATCCCTTTCTGCAGGTTCTTGTGGATGCTAATATTAACATGAACTCAAAAAGCAATTGGATAAACGCATGAAAGAATAAAAGCATTGAGAGCTATAGTGTACAGATACTCGACCTGAAGTTTCTCAGCTACAGCTCTCAAGGGAGTACAGCTCCCTACAGCAATAGGAGCACATGTGTCATTAAATTTCTTTGTTGTTTCCTGTTGACACTTCTGAGGACAGCATGTTAGGCTTGATAAAGATTTATTATGGCTGTGGAAAGCCGCTGGTGTGTTTCAGTTTGGGAATCTGCTGCTGAGGGAGTGGCTTTCTTTCCACGAAGTCTACTAGATGGTAGAAAAATTAATTTATCCTTTCATAACAATTTTGTGTGTTCTGTAGTCAAAAGGAGCTGTTACTGCTGAAGGTCTCTGTCCCATTGCTGTTTCCACAGGACGCATGCTGCCTTCCAGGAGAGAGTGACCAGAGACACCACCTCCAGCATGTCAAACCATGACTATTGCTTCTGCATAACAATGTCTGGGCTATAGTGAAGCTATTTTGGGCCAAAACAAGACAGCTACACCAGAAGAAGCCACTACTGGCTTGAAGAAGTTAGTTCTTCAAAGACTCACTCTCTTCTGTCTGGGGAGAGAGCGAAGTTGCATTCCCTCCTGTAATATCTTCTTGAAGGCATGCCAGCAACAGGAGATCTACCTGTTTGACTGCTTGTGGCAAACCTACATCAGTTTTATTTTCAACATGCTACTCCTTACACTTCTCACCAAAAATGTGTAGTTAACTTGACCCTCATATTAACTCTGACAGACATTGCCAACTGGATGAGTGAAGCAGCAGAAGCAATGAAGAACTAAAAATCTGTTTAACTTGTAGCTAATACATGTGGCTACATGCTTGAAGCTCCTTTGATTTTGTTCCAGGTCTTCAAAAAGCTTAAGGAAAAATGAGAAGTTTCTAAATTTCTTAAATTTTCTATATTCTTGACCTTTATTATTTTAAGCTCAGTATCACTCACAAATTTTTGAGGTGAACATAGATATAGCCACATCCCTCAAAGCATGCTGGTATTAGCCATCTACTAATTTTAAAGGATGAATTATTTTTACAAAGTGCAAGACATTAATTAATACTACAGTAACATAACCTTAGCTGTAGCCTGCATGATATTAGCTACACATGGAATTGTATTCAAGGATGAAATATTCCAGTGCCAAAAAAAAATTCCATATATAATTTGTTTGACAGGTTAGACAATTCTTCCTGCTGCTGAAAGCTATCAGTAAATATCAATAAAATTAGTCCCAATTATCATACAATTGAAGGCTGTAGTCTTTTGTCACAGTTAACTAGATCGTCTACCCACCAGATGGTACTTAAACAGACTTCAGCAACTGTGTGGGTGAGTTAATTTCCACAGGCTTCAGAATATTTTTAGGTTTTGAAGTCACTTCAACACATTCCTTTTTTCCCCTGCTCCTTAGCTGCAGAATATTAAAAATATTACAATGGATGCCATTTATACTACAATATAAAGGAAAACAAAATAGCATACAGCAGAAGAGAAGATGCAGGTCTGATTCTGCTTTCATACTGACCACGGGCATGGAGATGTTTCTGACAGTTTGTCACTGATACAACATCACTGCACATTTATAGTAGCACAATCCAAGCAGAGCTTTGGAGAGCAGAGCCAGTTATTTCTGCATAGGAAAGCTCTATGTTGAGCAAAGGATAGATATGCAAGACATTGACCTTAAAGCACATCACCAGGGGATTTCACTTATTTATCACCAATTTCACGTTAATTTCTCACATTTCACTTACTAGAGCTACTGCATTTCAAATATAACATGTAGGGGGAAAGACTCACAGGGTGAGTAAACCTCTATAATTTCTTTGCATGCCACATGAAAGCTTACTAGTCTTCTACATGAGCCCCAAAGACCAAGAGTGTAACCCTCCATCCCCCTTCAAAAATGAAAACAATAAAGGTCAATTTTGTTAGGTTTGACCTGACTGTGTCCAGCCCGGATATGAGTAGGACTGAATCCACATTCACTATGTACACATGTACTGCTTGACAAAATAGAGGCGATTTGTTAGTTGGCCAGAAACTGGGCTGTTATTAACTAGTAAGCTGTCCTTAGGAAACTTTCCAGATTCTATAAATGCTCTAGTGCACGAGCCCAGCTTGCTATGAAAACTGTCAGTGACTAAGTGATTTCAATCCAAAGCAATTTGATGTAGTTATAAATGACATATCCATCTTCCTGATTCAACCTATACAAAAATGTAGTTAGGAAAACAGTTCATATCAATATGTACTTGGAAACAAAGTTTTTCAGAGATTTTAGATACAGGAAGACTCTCTGTTTTTCCATAGTCATTTTGTTGACTAACATTTAGCAGCTCTGCTGCAAGAGACAGCAATGTCAGCTTGTACTGACATAATTGCAGTGTAAAAGATCTAAATTTTCCAAGTCATTAAGTAAATGATAAAAGAAAGTGGGGCAAAAAAGGTGGGTAAAGGACTTCAATGAATACAGAAAGTATACCCAAAACAAGATTATCACATCAACATTAAAGTCAATGGATTTGATAAATCATCATCAAAGAGCCCTAATAAATAACTCCTTGACATTACTACGAGAACATGAAACAAGCCTCACTTGTCCATAAGGGACCCCATTTTCATGTATGGAACAGAGTACAGGCCTATTTTATGTTTCACAGCAGCTATTACATACTCAACTAGGATCGGTAAATTATTTACATACTTGAATCAGTAAATCATTATCGATCAAGAATTAAGATTCATGCACTGAACAACAGATAAAGGTGCGATTTTTCTAGCGCTTTTCAGCTTTCCCAGGGCCTGTTGCAGACAGTGGTTTGAGCTTGAACCAGTCCAGCTAAATCCTCAGGCTGTCTTTGGCTTGCTTCACTTTAGTCAAGGTTCTCTCTAGAGGTAACAGGGGCAACAGTCACCTCCGGGCAGCTCATTCCACAGTTTTCAAAACAGAAAATTCAGTGGTCTTTTTGGCAATGCCTCTCATACTCCCCAGTAATATCATAAGCCTAGATATATAGATTATTTTTTTAGTGAACTTTATGTGGAAGCAACGCTTTCCTTAGTTTACATCAACTACATCAACAGGAAAAAATACTGGTTTTCTGTCACAAACCATGTTTCACAGAGTGGCCGAGGTTGGAAGGGACTTTTGGAATTTGTTTGGCTCTGGGATGCGTCCAGACAGTTTTTTAATATCTCCAAGGATAGAGACTCTACAACCTCTCTGGGTAACCTGTACTAGTGCCCCGTTACCCTCACAGTAAGAAAAGGTTAAGTGGAATTTCCTTTGTTTCAGTTTGCACCATTTGCCTCTCATCCTGTCTCTGGACACCATGAGAAGAGCATGGCTCTGTCTTCTTTGCCCCTTGCCTTTAGGTATTTATCCACATTGATAAATCCCGTGAGCCTGAACAGTCCCAGCTGTCTTGCCCTCCTCCCCTGAGATGATAGATACTCCAGTCCACCATCTTCATGGCCCTTTGCTGGACTCTGTCCAATTTGTCCCTGTCTTTCTTGTCCTGGGGAGCCCAGACCTGGACCCAGCACTCCAGGTATGGTCTCATCTGATGCAGTGAATTAGCATTAAGCTCACAGTTAAGTCACTACCACATCATCAGTGATGCTGACGATCACACACCAGGAGACCTGCTGTCTGTCTCATGGGAATAAAAGCATACAGCTAAAATAAAGTTGTAACACCAAAAACCTAAAAAGAAAGGAATAAAACAGTCCGCCCTTATCAGTCAACCAGAATACTGGGTAGGAGGGAAAAAAAGAAATCTAATTAATTCATTGTCTGACACCAGAAGATAAATGGTTTTAAATAAAACCATCAGATGTGCATAAAATCACTCTGTAGAGGTGAGAGGAAAGAACCAGGTAAGAGCTGATGACTAGAGAGAAAGCTGAAGCAGACTGACCACAATCAAGACAATAAATTCTTTGGAAACTTGGTTAGGTTGAATGGGATTGCTGATCATATTGCTTGTATTACACTGCTGTCACATTGTCTACTGACTTCTTTTTAAATGAAAAAACTTCTTAGTGAAATAACTGCTTGTTTAAAGGGCAACCTATGTTTACACATTATGCTGCATTTTTATATTTGCATTCAGCATCCAGAGCCAGTTGTATTAGACTCTGTATGTATAGGCAGGAAAACCATACAAAAGACCTAACTTACAATAATAAAAGACAAAAATGAGAAATGAAGTGGAAAAACTATGTGAAGAAAAGTCTATGGCATTCATATGTGAATTGGAATATATCTGTTTACCCTTCTTATTAATAGAGAATGTGAGCAAATCATGCAAAGAGCCTCATTTTTGCAACTCATTCCCTTTCTGTTGCTACAGGTTCAGGCTTCTTTTGGGCAACAAGGACAGATGAGATGCAAGTAGTTTGAATGAAAATAGAGAGATTTTCTACCCTGTCCAGTCAGAAGGTCACTCTAACTGATTTTGTTTGTAATTTAATCTCTGCTTTAATTATACACTTGTTTTTTTTTTTTTTCAAAGAAATACAGATTGCTTTAAAATGCATTTTAAACACTAAAGCATGCTGGTGCTTGGCAGATTATCCTATTGGCTACTTTGATGGCTCAAAATATCTTTGCTAGGGTGTTAGTTAAATTTTAAAAACTAAATCCAGTTAGCTAGAATCATATGTACAATATAAACAGAAGGAGACACAATGTAAGTTATCACCCTTTAGAGTTTGGACAGTACAAGTTTACTACTTTTAAGCTAAATTCTTTTTTAGGTCACTTTGGAGAAAAAGAAATCTGGTGTTCTTAAGTGGTCAGCCACAATAACTGTAGACTATGTAAGTTGCCAAGAAGCACGTACTGTGTCATTAACAATTTGGCTATTAAGAATAAGTAGAAGAAATGTTAGACTCATAGAATAGTTAGGGTTGGAAAGGGCCTTAAAGGTCATCTAGTTCCAACCCCCCTGCCATGGGCAGGCACACTTCCCACTAAACCATGTCACCCAAGGCTCTGTCCAACCGGGCCTTGAACACCACCAGGGATGGAGCATTCACAACTTCCCTGGGCAACCTGTGCCAGTGCCTCACCACCCTTACAGTAAAGAACTTCTTCCTTATATTCATAGAATCATAGAATAGTTGGGGCACATACCAAACAACTCACACACAGACTTACAAGTGATTACCATGAGTGATTGTCAGACCATGGGGACAATCCAAAGTATCTGTAGCACATTTAATTCCCTTAATGGACTTTGCAAGGCAACAGGGATCCTTCTGTCCTAGGACATTTCAGAGAGCATTGACCCTGTCATTCAAACCATTTGATAAAAGTCACAGTAGGTGTTTTCAGCACTGTGAGTTACCATGACGAGTTTGTTTGTTTGGGCTGCAGACAGGTAAGCTCTCAAGTGCTCTTTTTCCCTGTCCCAGTAACCCAGGGTAGCGCTTTTGCAAGCTGTCCCTCATCTCCCTTAACCCTTGTTACAATAAGCACCATTAGGAAGCAGGAATACTCCGCTCCTGGTTGGCACCCAATAAATGAATGTTTGCATTTCAGGTCTCTGACCTTCCAGTGCTCATTACAGACAGTAGTGCTATTTTAGAAACCTCTCTAACATTGTCTTTGGTTCGCATTTGGTTGGTTGGGTTTTTGAGGGTGTATTTTTGTTTGTTTAGGGATTTTTAATTTCCCTCTTCTCCCCCAGCTGGAGAATTTTAATGGCTCATTCAATGCAGAAAACTATGTTTGAAAATTGGTACAAATCTCTGGAAAAGGTTCCTCATTAAACAAGATATTTAAGTTTCAGATTTGGTTGGGTTTTTTTAAAAACTGATTTAACCAAGTATACATACCTCAGTTTATCTGTAATGCATTTCTTTTTATATCTCCTATAGTTTATAATAGGATATGAAACCAGAGAAGATACTGATCTAATTTCCAGCATGCAAAGGCGTACAGTTCTTACCTGGAAGGAAATCTATATTTAAGAAGTAAAATAGATTATCAGTTTTAGATTTGGCTCACAAATGTATAGTTTCTCATTTGGGGTGTAATGGTTACATGGGGCTTTGATGAAGTTAAGCCTTTTTAATAATATAGGAAGCTGATAGTAGCTGTCCATCAGTTAAATTCAGAATTTCATCTTCCAACTTATTCACAATATCCTTTCATAGAAAAGACAGCTTTTCTCTTCAACAATATTTTTGCTTCTTTTTAGCCAGTCCATACAAGAAAAGCAATTTACCTACAGGTAAATTAGAGAAAGCCTCATTTCGCAGGTCAACTCTAATTTTCTTTATAAACCCATATATGACCACAGTCCAGCGGAGACAAATTTACCCCACTTAGTTTGAAGCAAACAATTTTTCTCAAAAAATGTTAAGGTGCAACAGCATAGATCAGGGCTACAGCTGAAATATGTGTCCCCTGATTAAAGGCAAACAATAGTTCCTACCCATAGGGTACAAATATATGACAAGGGGAAAGTCTCCAGATATAACTGGTCAATGGTTTCTTAAATACAGAGCTGAAAATAATTGAAATTCTTCTCAGTTATAGTACAGACATTCAGAACTATGCTGACTTCATTTGCAACTAGATAGAGTAAATAAACTACCTGTCTGGCTGGAAGTTAACAGATATGATGGCTTGACTTCACGAACGAAGATTTTTGTTTTTTGGTTAACAGATACAGTTGTAACCATACCCTTCCCATATTCACCAGTATTTCATGGCTACCAAATCATCTGTTAACCTAGAGGCTTTGGTCCTGCTCTCCCATGCATAGATTTTATGGCTGTGTGAATATACATTTCAGTGACAGAATAATTTCTTTGTACCAAAGCTTCCTGAAAATGGCAAAGATTATTGTTTAGTTTGCCCAGGAATAATCTTGAAATGGAAGAGACCCGAGACTTAATAAGATTGAAACATATGGTAAGTGAGAACATATAATAGAAGTGACCTTTTTAACACAGTATAGGTAAAACACAGCAAGATATTCCCACCTGAACCTGACAAAATAAGAACTAAATCACAGCATTTTAACAGTGGGAGTCATTAACTGTAAAGATCAACTACCATGGAAAATGTTTGACTTTAATCTCTGAAAAACTTCAAGCCTAAATACCTTTCTGGTCTTAATCACAATTTGTAAGGCAGAATTCAACAGCAATGGAGAAAAAGACCTTTGACATACAATTTGCAAAATTAAAATCGTGGGATTTCTGGTTAAAACTTACCCCACTTGCATGAAAACATCACACAGAGGATTTACTCTTCAGGAAGCTCAGCACAGTGACACTGAAAGCACACACATATAAAAGGCTGTCTTTATTTTCCATTTAAATTAAAGTGATTCCAGGCAAAACTTGGAACAGCTGGAAGTGGTCAGTGGTCAGCTGAAGGAAATCACAGGACTGACTGACTGACTGACTGACAGACAGACAGACAGACAGACATACATACATACATAGTGTGAATAGTTTGAATGAGGGTTTCCCTTTTTGTTCATCAATTCTCAGGAGAATAAAAAAAAGAAAAAAGGAAGACCAGCTCTTCAATTTTTGTAAATAATTGTTGCTTGGGTGGCTGGTTCTCGATATCTTTAGATCAGCGAAAAAATCCAGGGCATCTTTTATGAGCCTGCTTGTCTAAGTGGCTTACTAGCCTTGAAAATGCTTCCTGTAGTTCTTTGAGAATTTTTCACACAAGAAAGAGCTACTACAACTTATGCTAAAGAAAAAAACCTGTTTCCATTCACAGGATGTATACCCTTTAGGATATGGCCATTGAACTTTTCATTAAGTTTGTTTTAGTTTGAAAATTTATTGCCAAACCTCCTAAAGGGCTCTAAGCACAACCCTGGAGAAGGGCACAGGAAAATCCCCTTAATGGACCAGGCTGGGAAACCCAGATAAACTTCACTAAAAAGAATTAAACCACATACAGCCTAAGGAATAATTCAATACTATTTGCTAGTATTTTCCATCAACCGTCTCCCTTGACTTCCCATCTCATAGAAGACTCCAAAGTAGAACTTGTTACTGCAAAACACTTTTGGGGAATAGCCATGCACCTCACCATACTCAAAACAGCTAAAAGTACCTCTGGGGTGGAGGGTACATAACTCAAGTTGGCTGGCAAATGCATTTGCGGAAGCTCTTGCATTGAGGCCAAGTCCCTCTGGACCATGGCAGGTCTAATCTTCTCCTAAGGAAACCTCTCCATAGAGGTGACATCCTGGTGATTTCACTGACACAGCTGGGAAAAGTTTCATGATATACAACCTCCCCTCCAGCGCCCATCACAGTCCTGCTTCCACATGATTTCCTGTTGACCCAGGCAGAGAAGGGGCATGACTCCTTTTATAGCAAGCTCTCAGATGCTACAAGATTCACAGCCTTACTAATCGCTGTTCTCCAGCAATCCAGGGCAACTGACCACCGTTACACAGGAGGTCATCAGTTCACCCTGCTCATTGGTGTGCCGCATCAATGTCTGCTGACACTTCCATACCAAAAAAGCTTATTTCATCCCCTTCCATCATCTCTCCTCCAGTCAAGACAGAGCCAATTCTTCCACCTTTCCGTGGAATAAAGGTCAAGCTGTTCAAGCACCTTGTCATTCAAGGCAGTGCCCTGCAGGATATCTACCTTCTCTGGATATTTCCTGAGTTGTAATGCTCAAAGCTGGACCCTATTTTCCAGACCAGTGTTAATCAGTGCCAAGTGGAGTGCAGCAGTTAGTTTCCTGCCCTTGTGCACCATACTTGTGTTGACACTGCATTTCCTAACAATCCAAGAGCATTTTTAGGAGGTGAATTATGGTTTCTTTCTGCACTAAGTCAATGCATTTTTCACTGGGCTGCTCTGCTTTGCTGGGAAATCACATTTTATTGGTAAGTGGAAAAAGCGTCCATTCCCCTCCTGATTCCCACTGTGCCTTCTTACACTGCCCATTCAGCAAAAGACACAGCCCTGAAGGAGGGCATACTGACTCCTTTTTTTCTTCTCCAGATTAAACCTAGGGTTGGTTTTGTTTGGTTGGTTAGGTGTTTGTTTGTTTGGTTTTTCCCAAGGAAAACCCACCATTTCAGTATTTCCATTTCTCCCTTGACTACATCTCCCATAACAAACTGTGGCTCATGGTAGTTTTGAAGTTTGGAACCAGGTGTGATTTTTCAGCAGGAGCTAATCTTAGTTTTTCTCATATGTGAAATGAAAATCTTCTTTCTCCATTATAATCCATTTGAATTAATTTTCAAATAGAACAATTGGAAAGAACTTTAGATAATTTCTGCCTAGGTGAAAAGGAATATGCAATAACTTTTGGCTTAAGAGAAAGAGGGAAAAAAACCCAACATGGATTTTAACTGGCATCTGGTCTAAAAATAAAGGAAAGCCAAGAAAATGGTGGATATCCTAGAGTGCTGCTTATGATGTCTTTGGAAAGGATAGCAAAGCCATGAATGCACTGGAGTTTCTTGGCAAGGATTCATCTCTCAGCTGAAGGCAGGGAGATCTTGAGAGCAAAACCAGCACTGGCAAGAAGGATTTGTTGGCTCAGGGGCACTGGAGAGAAAAAATTGCTGTTTTCCTCATCCAGACATAAACTTTAATAAAGTTGCGCTACACAATTTTCTAGACCTATGTTGGGTCAGGTCAGCAGTTTGGATCTCTCTGAAGTATGCTGTCTGGTGGATATATCCTTAAGGTCCCAGAGATTTAGGCACGTGATTACATGAACATGATCACTTCCAGGCAATTATTCACTTGAGCAAAACTGAACATATGCAAAAGTTTGGCAGGATTAAGAACTTCGGTTGCATTTTCCAAGTTATTTCAAAGTGGAGTGTGGTGGGTGTTGGTGGGACTCTGAAGACTTGTCAAAACCAGGAATAATTGAAATTGACATGATTTTTCCATTGAATTAAAGTTTCCAAGATGAAAAGAAACCTGAGCATTGAAGCCAGCACATAGAGGTGTGCCTGCAAAACTGAATAGCATACATAAGGAAAAAGAAAAATATTTCCAGAGATTGTTACTTATGAAGTCTTGTCTCCTTCAAGGTTAATCAAAAGAACCAATGAATTTAATACATTCAGACTAATGTCTATAACTCAAAGCAAAATGTAGAGTTTAGTCTGGATGTCAATATGGTGATGTTCCTTAAGGGACTAAAATTAAAGTTTATTAGAAAAATAAGTATACCACTTAAAAAGTGAAATGGAACATGTACTTTTAGTAATGGAATTAAATTTCACTACATCCAGCAAGAGAAGAAGCAGGAGGATTAGTTGTTCAATTAATTTTTCATCTTAAATAAAAAAAAAATATCTCTATTATAGAGAAAATGCACTTAATATGCGAACTGGGTATACGATATATGTCCCAGATGTGAGAAGATTTTCATTAGGAATGACAAAGCAAGAAAATAGTGGTCTTCTGCATAACAGCAAAGGAAGAATTCAATTCAATTAATAAAACTGAAGGAAGTTTTACCGAGTTACCAATTCTTCAGCTTTCTCTGTGAAGATTAGCATTGTCCCAAGGAGTATGTCTATGAATCATGTAATCATCTTGAAAAATGAGCGATATCCTGTGCTTTGTGTAGGGTGTGTAAAGATGCTCAGGAGGGGCTCTGCAAGAGGCACATAGCTCTGAAGTGCTTGTTCCCTCTGCTTTTATGCTGAAGCCCACACACTGCTGTATTGGCTTCAGGAGGAGGGCAGAGCACGCAGCTCTCCCTGCTTCAGCCAAACCTGCTATGCACAAGGTGGCACAGCCGTGATGCCTTTCCTGAATACACACTTTCATGCTGCAGTGTCTGTGATTTTTGCTGAACAAGCCAAATGCAATCAGGGGAAAAGCCACCATCCGGACTCATCTTGCCTCTCCATTGCAGAGACCGTGATGAGAAGCAATATGGTATGATAACAAAAGCATTCTTTAGAAGGAATTGGCCAGAGCTGCATTTGCAGGAAGCACAGTACTGCTGGCATAGCCTACAGATGCACACCATAGATCCCCTGAAAAGGATTGGGTTGGAGATAAAAGCCTGGCTTAAACCTGCTGAAACTCCGAAAGTTCTTGGCATGCTCAAAAATTGTATACGGTGTGCAAGGTCTGCAAGGGGTGGTGGTTGGAACATGTTGAGAATGCACAGTAAACTCCAGGACTAAGTGGTATCTGGCCAGAGGTTATTTTTATTACAATTTTGGAATCTTGTCCCAAAACCTCTATCTGGTAAAGCCATTGAGCATTAAACTACACCACCCTTAATGGACCAGGGCAGAAGCTGAATCCCTGGACAACATTCAGTCCTGCTGGGACAGATTTCACAACCTCCATCTGCTCCAAAAATGTCTCAGTGCTTTGGCTTCCTTCTTCCTCAAGTTGCTTCAAGCCTCAATATCTCCCAATGTCCAATGAGGTGGAAAGTCAGTGGTAGCAGTGTAAGAGATAGTGGATGGGTAGAGAAAGACTGATCATTCAAGGAGGGAGTGGAGGAAGGAGGAGGAACACAGTAATGGGGCTAGTCCAAATAAAGTTGACAGCCACTGCCATATTTATTTAGAGGGTTCATGTGCTCAGCTTTGACCATGTCTTTAAATGACAGCAGCTCATGGAAACAGAAGAATTGCAATCATAAATTCTCCACACAAGGTAACTTAAATATTGTCATCTCAAAAGCCAAATTCTGACAACTGCCCTGCAAACACCAGTCTCATGTATCTCTCTATTCCCAGGGCAGAATGATGGATTTGTGAGATTTAAATCCTTGCATCAAATACAAAGAGATATCTTACCTAGGTAGAGCCTCATTCTATAGGTCTAGAAAAGACTGTGTTACCATCAGGAAGGCATCACACATTGCCTGACAATATTTCTGCCTTTAACCACATAACAAATATAAAATCCTGCATGATTACTCATTTGAAAAATATAGTTATGGTGTGAAGCTAGTGTCTACACTAAGAAAAAATTCATACAGTTTAAGTGCAGATGAAATTCTTAGATCACCTGGATCGTAACCTGAACGCCACCGATCATTAAACTTCATTGGAAAGTCCTATATCCACTTTCATGGCAGGAAGTAAATGGAAATCTTTCATTCTTTGCAAAAAGATAAGCTATTCTGTGCCACAGGAGACCAACATGTCATGGATGCATGGGCAGAGAATTGAATAAATGACCCATGCCAGACTGTCCTGTGGAGGAAGGCAGGAAAGAACAAAAACATCTCTATTAGTTCCACCTGGTCAAGAATTCCTTCATGACCTGCAAATATGCCAGCTCGCCTTACAAATATGAACAAGAACCATTGGGGCAGACCAGCCATGAGTACAACCCACACAGCCACCCTGTCCATCTCCAGCTGTGGCAGATCTCTGCTGCTTCAACTTCAGAGCAAGCAAATACAGCCAGAATGTGAGTGTAAGCAGCTGTATCTGGAGGTAGATTCCTTCCTGGCACCTGCAAGCAATTGCCTGAAGCCATGAGACATGAGATTTGATTATAATCACAGTTCACATGTTCAGAGCATGCTTAGGGTAAGACAGGCTTTTCTTTCTTCTCTTTCCCATGAAGGGTGGGTGGGAGATTGTGGAGAGTCACTGGCCCCAAAATCAAAACGGACCACAAACACTGACTATAGCTGGACTTCTCTTCCCAAGTGTACTGGTTTTGCTGGGATAGCATTAATTCTCTTCCTAATAGCTGGTAGAGTACTGTGGTTTGGATTTAGGATGAGAACAATGTTGATAACACACCAATGTTTTAGTTTTTGCTCAGTAGCACTTACCCTGATCAAAGACTTTTCAGTCTCTGCCAGTGAGGTAGGGCACAAGAAGCCAGGAGTGAGTAGAGACAGGACACCTGACCCAAACTAGCCAAAGGGATATTCCATACCACAGTACATCATGCTTGGTATGGAAACTGGGGGAGTTGGCTGGAAGGGACCAGTCACTGCTCAGGGAAGAGCTGGGTATCAGTCAGCAGGTGGTGAGCATTGCATCACTTGTCTGTCTGGGGTTTTATTGCTCTCTCTCTTTTTCCTATTATTACTATCATTATATTTTACTTTCAGATATTAAACTCTTCTTATCTCAGCCCACAGGTTTTACCTTTTTCTGCCTTACCTCTCCATCCCATTGGGAATGAGCAAGCAGTTGTGTGGTATTGCGTCCTGGGATTAAACCACAACACCAAAATAAAGCCTTTTACTATGCAGTCCTTTTACCATGAAATTTAATCTCACTTGACACACCCAAACCAATGGTAAACTCATGATTTCTCCTGGCAAGCTGTTTCAGTATCAGCATCTACACACTACTAGCAAATTGCACCCTGTTTCCAGGACTGATGTAACTACTGCGACTCCTGGATTTGGGAGGTAGTGCTGGTCCTGAAGGAGGGAAGAAGGGGCTGGATACCCTATGCAGTGTATCAGTAAACTCACACAGATTTTCAGTAACCTGATGCTCCCCGCTTGGTTATGGCAGTGCCCCATTTTCTAGGTCAAAGGAAACTTTGTTCTCATCCTCTAATACCTCTTAATTTCCCAATAAAATACTAAGATTATAAGATTAATCACTCCTGCCAACTTGTTAATTTTACTAGGAAAGGGCTACCGTAGCTAATAAAAGATTTCTTCACATTCTTCACTTCCTTGTCCTAATGTCCTGTGAGCCTAAGCAGGAAACTGAGCCATGGTTTTTTTATAGTCACTGAATCAAAGTATCCAAACCTGGCACATCTGCATTCTCTTAAGGGTGAACTTGGTCTGGTATTAAAACTCGCACAGACATACCTGGAGTATTTTTGAACTGCATGGCATAACTGTCACTAGCACTCAGACTCTCTCAAAGTTGACACGTGCAGGGACATGGGGTTCTCTAGCATCCAAAGCACTTTTTGCTGAAAATGGAGCTCTCACTCAGTTCCTGGTGTGAAAGCTTTCCCACATAGCTTTGAACAACTGAGACTCACCAGCCCTCACTGTACCCAGGCCCACAGAGTCAGTCTCCACTTTAAAGTTGTCTCTATCCACTAAGACTCAATGACAGGTAAACATCACAGCATCCTATTTTCCTTTATTTTTTGAAAGATGATTAAGTCTTTGTTATCCAGAGTCAAACCTAATGCAGACAGCTGCTGCCTCTCTTCCTGACAGCTCCTATTTCCCACAGAGCATTGCTATCATTATTATAATGCTGTTGTTACTGGTAACAGCACTAATATCAAATTTGCATCTAGTGGTCCTAACAGGCAGCCTCATTATATCCAATATCGAACAAATACCCAGGGATGCATGTTCCTCACCACGCAAAGGGATGATGTCCCAGATGTTCCCTAGACTGAATCAAATGGAAAATGTCAGCACTTTCAGCCAGTTATCCTGATAAATAAGTCTAATTAAAAAGAGCACTTAATTTTATTTTTTTTAATCAAATCAAATACTTCCTTTTCTTTCAAGTGGTCAATCTCCCCTGCATTAGCTTCACATTAGCTTCACATTAGTATTTGTCTGTGTTCAAACCCAGCAGGGAATGGAAGTTGCACTGAGAAGCCTCTTGCTGAGTGAGCAGCCGGACCCATAATGACAATTAAAAAGAGGTTTAGAGGCTATTTAAGCCTCAGTCAGTCTCTCCCAGTGCCTTTACACAGGATGCAATTACCACCTATTAACAATGAAGACAATTTATTAGTGAGTTTTTGAACATTTTGTCCTTTAAAGCAAAAGAGGATTTGTCTTATTTCTCACTTTCTGTTAAGAAAAGTGAGTCTAAGGACATTATTAACCCATTGGAAAGGTCTCTCCAAGGCTAATGAAATGAAGGTGCAAGAGAGCATCAGTGATGTTTCACACGGGAATGGGAAGAATAACATTGAAGGAGAGTCGCCAGAGCTGATAATAACCAGATGAAGAATGACGTGGACATACAGTGTAGAAAACCCTGTCGGTTACCAGATGTTCATCAGCCTAAGGAGAGCTCCTGAAGAGATTTCTAACCTCTTCAGGTCCTGGTGGGTGATTTCCTAAAGAAAATCCCCAACTTTAAATAAACAAATTGTTATTGTGATCTCAACTGCCCTCCAAACCCATTTGAAATGGGACAAAAATTTCAGCACTTATTAACAGGAAAGGACAGAGACACAAAAAACTACTCACAGAAGGATTGTGTAAGCCTTGTCCCGGAGGAGTTAGGCTGAAAATGTCAAGTACTACTGAATACTGCAGAAAAACAAATTTTTGCTGCACCCAGTATAAATTGGGATTTACATGCCTCATCAGAATGTTATTCTTTATAGCTATTTTTTCATTAATTTTTACAGCATAATTAAGGAATATGAGAAAAGCATTCTGTTCTGGTGGGATTAGAGCAAATAATGGGGATTGTGAAAGGCCTAGAGCCACTACAGTAATACTTTAATCCTTGCTAATACACCCCTGTCCTCCTCTCTTTAGAAAAACTAAAAGCAACGTGCCAGAAAACCTCCAAACAAGAATAAAAAGCATTCCCTAGGGAGACAGATCTGACAGTCCTGGCAGCTCGACATGCTGTGCTACTCACATTCAGAGCGCTAACACATCAACTCCACAAAAATAAGCAGCTGATTAGGAGCAAGCATTGACCTATGCATGCAGTCTACCTTACAGACTAGGCTTGCCACTCCATCCTGGCTAATTTTGCTCAGAAATGGTCCTGTTCCCACAGATGACAAGTTTCCACAAACCAAAATTCAGATAAAATCTATCCAAAAGACCATATTTTTTTTTGGTAAACAATACCAATATAAAACATTTTTGTATAGATGTTTGTGTCAGTCTACTAACCTCCAAAAATCTTTATGGAATTGAGTGGGGTGCAGAGAGTGAGGTTCAGGTCTTGGTCCCTGAAGTAGATGGGACACAGGATGGCAAATGAAGGCAATAATGCAGAGCACCTCCATTTGAAAGCAGATAGCTTAATCAGCTTTCATGTAAATACAATATATATGATACTTCTAAGAGTAATATATATAATACTGTCCGTGTTCATACTCAAAAGTATGTGCCCTTGGATCTCTTCTAGGCCCAATGTGCAGCTAAGACATCAGAGCAGCCCTGCGGAGATGGACTTGGCGTGTTGGTCGATGAGAAAATGAACATGAGCCTGCTTCAGTGTGCGCTCGCAGCCCAGAAAGCCAACCGTATCCTGGGCTGCATCAAAAGGAGAGTGACCAGCAGGTCGA
>JANHGB010015555.1:0-21853 GCA_026283785.1 Coracopsis vasa | reverse complement strand
AATCTTTCAACTTCAGCAAGTAGAAGTGAGAAAGTGGGCTGGCAGGCCTTTGTCACATGAAATGGTAGCTCGTGGCAGTCATTGAGAGTTCTTTACTGTTAGAGTGGTGAGGCACTGGAACAGGTTGCCTTAGAAGTGGTAAATGTTCCATCCCCGGCAGTGTTTAAGGCCGGGTTGGACAGAGGCTTGGGTGACATGGTTTTGTGTGAGGTGTCCCTGCCCATGCCAGGGGAGCTGGAATTAGATGATCTTAAGGTCCTTTCCAGCCTTAACTATTCTATGATACTATGAATCTATGATTCTAAGTCGGGGTGAGATAATTTAATTAACGACAGTTCAGTGAAAAAGTATCATTCTGTATGTGTGCTCCGTACTTAGAGTTTAAAATCTAAGATTGGTGTAAACCCTAAAAAATATTAAAAGCAAGACAGAATGAAGTACAGTGTGAGGAGAATATAGAGTGATTTTTGAGGGAAAGAATGTAGCAGAAAGCCTTTAAATAGAAAATTCATACAAGTGAGTCAGCCTCACCTCTGTGCCTGATCATGGAACAAATCTTCCTGGAGATATATCAAAACATATGGAAGACAGGGAGGTAATTAGAGACAGTCAACACAGCTTCACCAAGGGCAGATTGTGTCTGACTAATCTAGCGACCTTTTATGATAGAATGACTACATCAGTGGAAAAGTGAAGAGCTACGGATGTCATCTACCTGGAGTTTTGTAAGGCTTTTGATAAGGTCCTGTACAATATTGTTGCTGCTAAATTGGAGAGATACAGGTTTCATGAATGGACTGTTAGATAGGTAAGGAACTGGCTGGATGGCCACATGCAAAGAGTTGTAGCCAATGGATCAATGTTCAAGTGGAAATCAGTAATGAACATTATCACTCAAGGGTCCACACTGGGACAACATGGTTTAATATCTTCATCAATGACATGACTGTGAGATTGACTGTACCATCAGCAAGTTTGCAACTGGATCGATATGATTAGATTGATCGATAGATTAGATTAGATTGACTGTACCATCAGCAAGCAAGCAAGCAACTGGAGAGAAGGGATGCCATTGAAGGGACCTTGACAGACTTGAGAGGTGAGCTAGTGTAAACCTCATGGAGTCCAACAAGGCCAAGTGCAAGGTCCTGCACGTGAGTTGGGAAAATCACCAGTATCAATACAGACTGGGGGATGAATGGATTGAGAGCAGCTTGTGGAGAAGGATGTGGTGATACTGGTGGATGAAAAATTTGACGTGACCCAGCAATGTGCACTCATAGCTGTCCTGGGTTCAGCAGTAGCAGTCATTTTTTCTCCTTCTTAGTAGTTGGTGCAGTGCTGTGTTTTTTGACTTTCAGCCTGGAAACAGCGCTGATAACATAGATGTTTTCAGTTGTTGCTTAGTAACGTTTATTCTGACCAAGGACTTTCTGAGCCTCATGCTCTGCCAGGGAGGAGGGGAAGCTGGCAGGAAGCAGAGACAGAACACCTGACCCAAACTAGCCAAAGAGGTATTCCATGCCACAGCACGTCATGCCCGGTATGTAAACTGGGAGTTACCCAGAAGGGCTATCTCTCTCTCTCTCTCAGCTTGGTTGGGCTGAGTGGTGAGCGGTTGTATTCTCTTCCCTTGTTATTTCCCTTATCATTATCATTATTGATGGTAGCAGTAGTGATTTGCATTATACCTTAGTTACTGGACTGCTCTTATCTCAACCTGTGGGAGTTACATTCTTAAATTCTCCTTTCCATCCCTCCGGGAGTGGGGAGAGGAAGGCGGAAGGGGGGAGCGAGTGTGCTGCATGGTTTTCTGAGTGACAGGCTGGGCTTAAACCATGACAATAGCCCAGAAAGTCAACTGTATCCTGGACTGCATAAACTGTAAGAGGGTAAACTTAGATTGTACATGAGGAAGAAACTCTTCAATATGAGGGTGATGAGAAACTGGAACAGGTTTCCTGGGAAAGCTGTGGATGTCCCACGGTTAGAAGATTTCAAAGCCAGGTTGGATGGGGCTTCAAACAACCTGGTCTAGTGAAAGTTACTCCTGCACATAGCAAGGGTGTTGGACTAGATGGTCTTTCAAGGTCCCTTCCAACCCAAGCCATTTTATGACTCTACAACCTCCAAGGAAAAGTAAGCTGCATGTTGGTTTTAGCGTACAATAAAATATAAGAATTATTGTAATGAAAAACAAGTAAAAAAACAACCTCATCCCAGGGACTGCAATGCAGTGACACAAAGTGACAAAACGGAGAAGGGTTTAAGGAAGAGATTTAAGTTTGTGGTGTTTGATTTTACTTCATTTGAATAACATGGCATTGGTATGCATAGCCGTATAGCCATAGTGACAACATATATGGTAACAATTGCTTAATGAAAAGGGAGACACACAAATAAAGGACATTGCTATACACCTCATTCCACCCATTAGTTCACATCCACTAAAGTTCCCTGTATCTAGTTTTCCACAGCTTCTACAGCATCCAACAGCTGCTGCTTAAAAAAGCCAAGTGAAACTGTTACTTTCCCTCTCTCTCTCAATCTCTCTTGAAAAATGAAAACATGAAACTCAAAAAACCCAAAATAAATCAATGTATTTTAAAAGGCAAATGGGGCAAAAACACTGGAAAGAAAGGTTCCAAGCTTTAGAACTGGATGGGCAATAGCTATACTAGCCAGGTTTGATTACATTTTTATCACAGAAATCCAACAGAAATAAACCAAAAAATGCCCCAAGCCCAACCCTTTCAATGTTAATTCTAAACTTTAAATTTTGCAAACGCTTGCTATTTTTTTTTCTTTTTCTCTTCCTCTTAATCTTGCAAGTAGATTTGTGGCAAGGTCAGTGTTCAGCTTTAAAAGTGGACCTATACAATAATGAGAAATAATAGCTATTATGTTTAGGATTTTTCTCTAGTCATATCGAAAATAATTTCTCTCATATAGAATTTATGACAATGCTGAGTAAAAGTTTTCTGGTTCTTTTAAAGATTTCCGTAAACAATTATCAGTATTCAAGCTAACATTTGTTTTGTAAATCTAACTATCATTTCTATGAATTTTGGGAAGTAACTTTGGTCCCCTTTTAACAAAAGATGGAAATAAAAACCTGCTGCATGTTAGATACCATAAAATGCTCAGAACTGCACAATCAATGGACCAACTCCTCTCTGCTGCTCTCTTTTCAATTATTCTACCAAAGTAGGACTCCTCTTTGTTTCTTTCTTTCTCAGACCAAAAAAAAAAAAAAAAAAATTAAAAATAACTTCTTTTAAACCTTTCTAACCATGTTTAATGTTTCGAGAACTCATAGTGTTTTGGAAGACCAACAATGGACACAACTGGGAAAATTTCGATACATTACAGTCCATTTCATTAAACCATAAAAAAACTGTCTGTAGAAGGGAAACCCTTCATCCCTCTCAGGCAGTAGTTCTGCGTAACTTAAAATACATTAAATAAATATTCGTATATGTACATAATATTTATCTGCTATTTTCATTGATAACATATATATATGCATATGAAATATGCAACTGGAAAATTCTATTTTAAAACCATTTCTTACTTTAAAATGTGACTGAACTGTATTTAAAAAAACCCTGAACTGATATTGAAATTAACAAACTTAAGATGAAAAGTAAAGATCAAAGAAGTTCTCAGCCACTGCAAATAACTTAACTACACTAGGTATTCAGTGCTGTGCCAAAATCTATCATTTGAGACTATCAAGACTGATTAGTCTTTTATAACTTATAACAAAATTAACATTTTGTTATAACCAAGTCATGTTCTAAGATTTTAAATTGTTATCTCTTATGCATGCTACATACACATACGCTGGGCATGAGGATAACTCTTACACAGTGTTTACATTATTAATTACTGCCAATAAAAATACACAGCTTGTCGGCAATCTCTAAGTAAAAGAGATATATGTCATAAAGCACATATATGTTACATATCTTGCATGCCACACCTTCCTTCCCTTTCTTATTTCCTGTATCTGCTGAAGTAGTTTTGATACTTGCATTCATACTCACACTATTGACTAACTTTCCATTTCTGCTCCCTGGGCATCCTAGCAGTGACTGAATTAAATATGAAGTGAAAAAAAGAAGAAGAAACAAATACTGAATGACCTTGGAAAAAAAAAAAACAAAACAACAAAACAACAAAACACCTGCATTGCATGAGTTTTGGTGCTTTAGTCTTGAAAATCTGTATTTCTTCACTCTTTTATGTCACATCATAGGAAACGGATTTTGAGTATTGATTGTCATACATTATAAGCTGCCCATTTCACCATTACCCTGTAATTTTGACTGCTGCAGATAGCACACAGTGAAGAAAATCAAACAGGCATTTTTGTACTAGCAGCAGAAACTATAAACATGAAGTGAACTATCACCACCAAGGGCCAAATTAGTATACATAAGAAAATAGAATCAATTTAAAGGGAAATATATAAATGTATATATATGTAAAATAGGTCATACACTGCGTTGTACAGCAAGATGTGCTGGTAGAGTGATATGCACCATTGGTCTTTATCTCTATACTTGTCTCCCTCCTGTTGAAAATAAACCTTCAACAGTGCAAGTGTGTACAATAAACAGAAGCAGCCTAGAGGTTTTCCTAACTCTCTGGAGCTTTAAGGCTAAACAGCTCAAAGTGCTTTATGCACTTAAGGGAGAACATACGCTAAAATAGAATTGTTAAATTATCAGCTGTAGAAAGAAAAAGAAAGAAGCTATCTGGAAACAGCAGTCACCTAGATAGGAAATGTATACTGGATAGAAATTTAAGGTGGTGTAGGATGACAGTTATGATGGCAACATAAAATGCAGCGCAAGGTATATATTTTGGTGCATCAAAAGACATTTCTTACATATTTATTCTACATTACCAGAGAAGCTATATTTAACTTCTGCCTTCTGTAGCAATCTTAAAGCAAAATGTACTTTTATTGTGCTATTGTTAATACATAAATATTGTGAAAGGAATTAATTATGGGTACTGATTTCACTCTAAATATATTGTACTATGAAGTTAATTAATTAATGCTTTAGATAGCTGGCTCTTTTCAGTGGCTAAAACTGAGATATCTTAGTTCGACTCACTAATTATATGAAATTTGCATAATGATAACAAAGAGGAAACTCAAGATATTTTTTTTCTTAATAGTGATTCAAAGTAGCCAAACAGAATTAATAAATGCTTTTTTTTTTAATTTAACTGGACTCTAATTATATAAATCACACATACACACATAAAGCAGATAAGCAAATTAGAAGTAAACATTCCATGTACAGAAAACATCAGCATACAAAATTTTCATTAAATATTTCATGTACTGTGTTTATAAGATGAACTTTACACTCTTTATCAAAGTATTCTATGTAATGTAATAGTAAATGTCCAATCTTGTCTATAGGGAAAATCAGACATTAAATATACGTAAGTGTACATATATGGCTTTTTCTATATGTATATATGTATATAAATATATGCATATAAATATATATTTAAAATCTGATTTCCCTTATACGCAAGACTGAACACATACCTTGATATAGACCTAGACCTAAACATTTACAATCATATTCCTCCTCAAACCTATAAATGATGTTATCCAATTGTATTTGAAGTTGAACAAGACAGAGTTCAGATCATTATAATTTAATTTATAAGATTTGACCTGGTAAATGGTCATTCAAGTGCATTCTTTTCCACAAACTTTGTACTCACAAAATATTAAAAAATGTAGCTTTGTATTGCCATATGTCCACTGATGAAGGCTAAATAAGAATATGGCTAAGAAAGTATATTAATAACTTTCACTTTTAAACTGTCAGTAACTTTTGTAATTTTTTTGTTGTTCTAGGAAATGCTAGCCTGTCTTTCAGGTATCTTGTTTATTTAACTCCTTTTTTTTTTTTTTTTTCTGTTTCAATGCCTAGGTTCTACTATAATATAAATACCTCCTTCAATTTGCCCTTTTCCCTCCTTCTTTCTATAAATATGGAAGCTAAAAAATGAAGATAAATTGTCAGCAGTGGCTCATTGGCTGACACATTTGACTGGAATGGCTATCAACTAACAGCTACAAATTAAAAACACACTGGAAGACCCATTCCAAAATGTATGTCTTCTTTTTTTTGAAGTATGCTATTTCGCATTGCTGATATGACCTACAGTAACTCCCAAAATGCTCTACTATTCGTTGCATTACAGAGTGAACAGTAATGCATGTGCTTGTTGACCCTAGTTTCACATTACAAAGAAAAATATTTGTCTTTAAATGCATGCATGGAGTTCACAATGCTTCCCTAGGAGATTTATTCATTTCAACCTTGATGTTGTGCATTTGTCTTCATTATTGAAAATATTTCCATTTAGGATATACTCAGTAATAAAACAACGTGTAAAATCCTCTGTAGCTTATACTTCTCTAGTCCAACCACAAACGTTATTTAAAACAAAAAAAAAAAGATTAATCAGTAGTTGCTTTAGACTAACAAAATAAAGCATGCTTTGTATATTTTAATTCCTTGAATAGACACAAAAGAGCTGTATTTTCTGTACATATGTGTAAACAGATGTACAATAAATGGCATCTAATGTCTAATAGAGGATATAAACATGCCTTTCAGAACTTCAGTAACTCCTGTGATAGATCAGAAAACCACCCAGAATTGATATGAAATGGTGTCTTACTTTTTCACTTGAGACAGGCAATTGCCTTTGTTAAAGAACTGAAAAGACTATGAGGAGGTATTTATTACAGGAGAAAATAAAGGGCTGCTTTGCAATGTCCTAAACACTGGGGCTATATGACACTTCTGATGAGAACAATCAGCTAAAGTACTACTGCTGTGGTTGGATTCCTGTTTAATTACAATTGATTTTGACATAAATGAGCAGAGGTAAACAAATACTTCCATACACATGCTTGCTGTTATTAAACAGAGCTGTCTCCAATCTGAGTATTTATATTGGCTTGTCTGTTTAAAGGCTCCTTTCAGTTAGGCAAAACAATTATGTAGCTCAGATTAGCAAAATGACTGGCAGTAAAATGAGAATGGATTGCCACTTTTTTAAAACTCTTGGATCTTGTGGTCTTTTCCTGATATTGTAACTACAAGATTCTGAGGTCTATAATCCTTACGTAGTTTCCCCATTGTTGGTTGTTTTTTGCTTGTTTACTTGTTTTCTGGACACAGGATAAAGAGAATATATTTTTATATTGATAAGGCATAAAACACTTAAAAAGCAATAAAAAAAAAGATGGGGTGCCTATGGATTTAATTTGTTCACATTTGTCCCAAATCATAAATACTGGACAAATATTTCAGAATTACATGGAGCACTGCAGAACATTTAATATTTTTCTTACACAAGTATGTTTTAAATTCATGCTTGAAATTTAATGGCAATCACACATTTTTTTTAATTTAAACACAGCATAAGAGCAAGAAAACATTTATTTTACCTGAAAATTTTCCATCCTCACAGCGGGCTGGTCCACAGATCCCAACAATGGGTCTTTGGCCTCTGCCTTGCTGTTCTGGAGGCAAATCAGACCTGTGAGTCACAGACAGGAATAGGCTCTGCTTCCAAAATTTGTAACAATTTCAGAACTTCCACAGCAGAAAAACAATTTCTATCTATCTGTGGCCCAGGCACAGCTCACAGTCCTTAAAAATTTTCACTGCGCTTCTCAAAGGTACATAGAATTTTATAGTTGGCAGTGAACTGAAGATGTCTGACCAGTAAAAAGGGTGTCTCATTTCTTTCTATCAAAGGAGAAAGAGGAGAGGCACATCCGGTTTTGGTTTCCAACATTTGCTTGTAAGTCAGACTGTCACCTACTCTAATTTGCAGTAAAAAGACCATATGACAGTCACGAAAAGATATTTTGGGCTCTCCTGCATCCCACCATGAAAAATTCTTTGTAGCCTGAGGCTGCAGAGAGGAAACATACAAGGGCTAGCTGTGTCACTCCTGCACTTAGTTGAGAAGCTACAGGCAAACTTTAGTAATATGACAAATTCAGAGTTTTAATCAGTAAATCTTTGTTGTAGAGCCCGAAAGCTGTTTCCTGGAAAAGAAGAGAAATAAAACTGCAGTAATTAACAGAAGAGAACAGGCTTGTGGATATGTTAGAAAGAACATTTTTAATATAACATATTTTCCTGCTCTTGGTCAAGGCAGTTCCATGGATTTAACAGCGGGTTTTTTTTCAGCACTGCCGCCTAAAGTCGCAGTGATTCTTAAATCTGAAACCTAACTTAATTTGTGTAATCATTTGCAACATCTGCATGATGTTCACATTATTTTTGCTAACTTTATTTTGAGGTATTCATAATTATAATATCAAATTTATTAATTTCCATACCTGAATTGAAATATTTGGTAAATACTAACACTGTGTATTGTATTGTACCAATGTTTAGGAATCTAGCTATATACTACGTCCACCATGAAGCATCCTATCCAAATAACAATAGATTGTACAGTTAGAGACAAGAAGTAAAAGTGATTATGACTAGCAAAAGCAATGAATGGGAAGAAAAGACATCATTAATGAATCTATAATCATGCTGTTGACATTTCCTGAAGATACCAGTATAAAAACTCCATAATTTAAAGAAGCTATCCCCATCTGTCATACCATCAAGCCACCAATGATTAGCTGCATATTACACCACTGAGTGTTCCTCACCAGTTGCCAATTATCTCAGTAGACGAATCTTTAATTAGAAGGCACCAAGCTTTTTGCTTTGTAAGCTTGTCTCATATTTGGATATGACAACTTGTTTACAGACATTGATTGATGAGGGTGCCACTGAGGAGAGAGACATGACAGGCTTCTGAAGAAATCTGTTTCTATATCCTCTTGATGGTTCTGTTTACATCATGACTATAGGTAGACTGTCTTCAGTGGAAGTCTGTCAGGTTCTGTGTAGGAGCATGATTTTGTCCAAAACAGAATTAATGCAATGAAGCTTTTTAAATGATACCTATTTTCCTTTACAAAGTCTCACAAAAAATGACTAAAGGCTGTATGGACGCTGGACCATCCAAAATCTGACCACTTCAGTGAAAGAGAACAGTTTTCTCCACATTCTTGCCAATATGCCTGAATTTACATTCAAAATCTCCTTTACCAGACATAGTGAGACAATGTCTGGTTTACACTGATGGATGGAAAAGCCCACTGGGTATCATTCTCTGCTTCAAAAAGTTGGTGTCATATATGGGTTATATACTTTGGACTTCATGGGAGGTACAATGCATACAATAAAAGGAAGAACATTTTTGTGATGCTGCTCTCAGAAAAAGCCCTGAAGTTCTCCTGGCAAATATACCAGATTCTTGGTATTTTTCCACTGAGCTATTTTCTTGCAAAAGTAAACTAATTTTACTTATCTCTTAATATTGTACTACTGTGTTTATACCAAGCTACTGCTTTTTTACAGAGTTAAAATTTGTGTCAAAGTGCTTCATTTTGAATGCCTGAAGGAACACACTGCTTCCTAAGAAATTCTCACTTGGACATACAGATACAGAAAAGAAGCAAGTTATTTATCCTAGGAAAAAAGAAGTTATCTCAGAGCTTCAAAGATTCTCCTCTATGCTAAGTAATATATTCATTATTGTTTGATTAGATTGTGCCCTAGACTATTATTAAGTAGATTGCTGATGTTGTGTTTTATTCCCACCTTCAAAAGAGATCTGCAGAATGCGATTACCATTATGCCAATTTATAAAGCACCCACATTCCCTTAGGAATTTGATCTTCATAATGCTACTCTACTTAGCTTTCTGCCTAGATAGTACTCCAATTAGATCAATCAGAACGAACAACTATGGATGCTTTTTTCGAATCTCTCTAAATATTACTAATTTTGCAGAAGGAATTATACATATAAACAGATTTAGTACCATATTTTCAGGTTTTCATGAACTGTAAGTGAATTTCTGAGAGACATTGAAGATGACTTGGGGTATTCACATCTTCTTTTCCCCAGATTCTTCATCAAGAGCCTTAAGCTCCAGATCACTTTCTTACATTTCAAGGATCGAGGAGATTATAGATAGTAACAACATTAATACAGAAAATCTCTTCTGATAGTTACTTTTATTTGTAGCAGCTGAGCTGCTCAACTGAGAGTCACCTTTTTACTTGTTATCTTTGCATTTGTTATAGCTTCAACTTTTGTGTTGATGTCAGAGTACTATGATGTGACAAAACATATCCTGAAGAATTTGGGAACTATTTCCAAAGATGTTGTCATTGTGCTTTCATCAGTTTCAGTAATATCTTCACTTTTTAAGTCTGCTATCTTAGAAGCTGCTTTCTTGTCTTGAGCAACCCCTCATCTAAGCCATGTTCTTATAAAAAGCCTATTTCAGTCCTGGAGATAGACTTGAAGACTAGTTACAAATTTCACCACCAAGTAAGATGCAGACAGGGTGATTTCTGTTAGCTGTGCCTTTAGTTTACTTATCCAAACATTAGGTAAACTAAGCACTGTTCAGGTAAAGCAAGTAAAAGATGGAGCTGCTATCTTTAAAACTGCTGAAGGATTCAGAAATATGTCGGTCAGTGTCAATCTATTAACTTCCTTTAAGAAAATCTTTAAAGTACTACAACCCTAGAAATGGGGCAGTCATGCTATAAAATGCAGTGAAACTTATTCTAGACATGGATCATGCTCAGGTTTTTTTGATATTTAGAGACCTTTTAATTACTGGAACTGATTACTATATTCACTTGATTTAGAATTTCATTACTTGATTTTAATATGTCCCCCTCCTCCCAGCCCTTTTGTTCAATTGGAAAAAAAGGCAAGAGACTTGTACAGTTATTACTGGCCTGAATTCTTAGTATCACAGATAATGAGAAGCAGAGAAAACTGACCCTTCCTCCCCAGAATATCTACTTCATGGTTTTTGTAAAACAGCTTCTAGGTTTCCTAATAAAAATTTAGCTTTGACTTGTTTTTCTTTAGGAAAAAGTAATTCCCAAGGAGACAAAAGTTATGTGTGAAACACCATATCCAAAAGCAAAGCTCAATGTGGCCTTGAACAAATTCTGTAAGGAGTCAAAGGTAAGAAAAAAATCATCTTATGGGGAAAAAAAGAATGAAACTTTTTTTTTTTTTTTAAGTCCGTTACAGCACACACAGGGTAGATATCCCACTTCCCAGGTATCTAACACAGTCTAGCAGAGCTCTAAATTTATTTGTAAACTCAAGTGACTCTGCATTTCCAGCTAAAGATGGATACAAGGCAGTTAATTTGCTACCACCAAGGGAAAATGTTATAACATAAAAACATTCCCTCCCTTAGCTTCAAAACTGTTGAGTGCCTAGGGAGCCTATTTGCGGAGTTGATACTATGCATATGCTTCCTCTCTAACTGCTACATGCATACATCTGGCATCTGTCTCTGTGTTAAACAGACTTAATTGTCCCTAGTATTACTATGTAAAAAACCCTCTAACCTAGATTGTTAATGCAATAGAAATAAATGAAAGGATATATGTGATTTTTGTAGATCTATTTTTGCATTATTGGCAAGATATGCAAGGAGCTCTGTTCTACAGCTATCAGCAAAATATTTTAACTCTGCCTTCTGAATAACTTTAAATAGAGATTACATTTTTTTCTTAGCATGACATTTGGCACCTTGTGCAGCCTTTTAATCAAAGCGGTTATTTTAGCTAGAATTTCTTTTTCCATTTATTCTCCTTTTTTCACTTTCTCAATTGTTGATCCTCCTTCTTTATTCACATCAGACTTCAGAGCATTTAATCATTTGCCAGACATAGCTGGAATGATTCTGAAGATATATAATTTCTTTTTTTTTTTAGGTGACATTAAGGGGACTTTACATGTTAGTACATTATTCAGCTCAGTGTTGCCAGGAAAGTCAAGACTCAGGCAAAGCACTTGATTTCAGATTTCAGTATGTTTTTAGAAGATCAAAGAGCATGGCAAATCTTGTTCTTTGGTTGGGCAGACCATGCAGAACAGCAATACTCTAAAAGATTGAGGTAGCTGCATAGAACTAATATTAGAATGAAGGCTTTTTGAAGTTGTTTTAACCTTTATGTCAACGTTCATCCCAAAACTTCCAGCAAAGTAAAATAAATAAATAAAAAAAATGCTTCTAATTAGGAAAACACACAGAAATGAGTTCTTCCTGTAAAGTAAGGTAAAAAAAGAGCTGGTGATTTGATGTCTGACATCATTCATGATAGCAAAAAATGAAATATGCTCAAGATGCTTCTTTTACTAAGATTTACTCCTTTGAGCAAGAATATGAAGCATAGTCTTTCGTAAGGCAACTGCACTTGCCTAAGTCTATTTAAGATTCAGGGAGAAGGTATTGTTGCAGCTGAAGTCTTTTGAAAAGACTGATTTCCTCTTATCACGTGCATTAAGTCCTAGCGAGCAGGAAGACAGGCCACAGTTTTTTCACCTTTCCTGTTTAAGCTTTATCATCAAGCAACAGGTAAGCAAACCAGACAGAGCTTCCATCTAATCTGTTATTTAAGAGAGAGTTCTGGTCATTCAATGGACTGAAAAAAAAACAAACCAAAACCACCCAGAGGAAGCAGACTCAGCTGCAGAATATTAGTTTCATCAGATGCCTAGAAGGAGCTATGAGAAAGAGTAATTTCATTCAAGAAACAGAGGTACCCACATAATCTAATTCTGACAAAATTAAGCTAAAATTCTTATGCTGTCTCTAGAGACAATGGAGAAGGATGGATTCAAAGAATCATTCAGAATGTCAGTGACAGGCCTCCAGATCTAAAACACTCCACAGATAGGCCCACCTATTCTCACTGAATACGCATTGAGTTGATGTCCTGAAGTTATCTACTTCATATATATCTTTCTGGCTGTTCCTTATTAGCTAACTTCCCTATTATTTCCTATAAAGCTATTAGCTTAATTTTTTCAGCACTCAGAAAATGTCAGGTTTGATTCTAAGGGCCTAGTATTCCTTAATTTAATGTAGATGGGGTTTAGGTGTGTAACTCAGCATCATGAGACCCCTTTTCCAAGAAGTGCTCTTAATGCACATTGTCCTCACATTGGTCAGAAAATTGTCTCTTTACAGACTAATAACTTACTGGTTACATGCACATACAGCTTCTAGGATTTCCACAGAATATTCATTCAGTATTTAGTCAGATCAAGATTCCTGGTATTTTCCTACTGAGCTATTTTCTTGCAAAAGTAAATCAATTTTACTTATCCCTTAATACTGTACTACTGTGTTTATAGCAAGCTACTGCTTTTTTACAGAATTAAAATCTGTGTCAAAAAGTGCTTCATTTTGAATACCTGAAGGAACACACTGGTACCTGCTACTCTTCATTGAGGCAAACTGTACCTGATCAACTCCCTTCTTGCAGCTGTAGCTCTGGCTCCAACTAAATGTTTGTCATAACTATAGCAAGGAGTTGCTTTGCTGATGTATACATGCTGCCACCTTAACAGAAGCAGTATGTTTGACTTGGTGTGAAGTGGCATTTATTTTATTTTATTTTTTATTTTATTTATTTTGATTTTATATTTTTATTTTATTATTTACAGAAATTTAGCAAAAGAAATTCAGATCAGCTAATCAACTATACTTTGTCTACCGAGCAAGTTGGTACCTTAGGTATGACCAGAATATCATCTTAGCTCCTGCTGGAATTTAGAGGCAGAGGCAAATGAGAGCCAGCGTCCTTCTTGCCAACTATTCTGTTTGGCCATACCTTGCTTTTGCAGCCCAGGCTTTGCTGGCTCACAGATCTGAATCCTAAATACAGCAGGGTAATGGATACTTTGCAAAGAAGCTACATTCCAGTTTTCACTTTTAGCTGCAGTTCAAACCTACATACCTTCTGCAAATATTACCAAAGCATACCTTTAGCTTTTGCTTAGCTAGGGAAATGAAAAGAGGGGAGCTTCATGAATCATAGCTCATATTTCTGTACCAGATTTTTCAGACCTACCTGTCTGTCCTGAGAGTACATAATTGCTAACCTTGGATTCTGGAGTCAGCCTCCAGGTTTTCTGGGATGCCCAAAACTAAATCATAATATGTCCCTTTCCAAGGAAAAAGTAGAATTTATTGACACAGAGCAGCACACCTGGAATTTCCACTAGTCACTGATTCTATTCTCAGAAACAATCCTGATCTGAAAAATTGTATTTAAAAGCTTTGAGTAGGGCTGAGTTCTTCCATTCATTAAGTCTGTGGCTTTCAACATCAACACAAATGCTCCTTCTTTAAATAAACAGTTTAAATTTGGCATGCACTTTTTAATTTGTTGAATCAGTACTTCTCAGAGAGTCAGAATGGGATGATAAACAACTGTCAACAACTTTAGCAATAAAACATCAGTCACCGTCCTCTGGAAAGCTGACACACTTACTTAACAGTTAATTTTTCTTTAAACATAATGAAGTTGAAAACCAGTGATGGTAATGCTATAGAATATATCTGGATTATCAAATGTTCCTGTGATATATTACCACAGCTACATTTAGGCACTACAGCCTACTGGTCTACATGATATACAAATAAATTCAACTGCAGCTTGATGTTACAAACTGCCTTCAACATTTTTATCTGCAGTTCATTGCACCTACGTAATTTCAAGAAGTATTCCAGAGGCACTACTGCACAGGCTAACATTCACAACATACGCTGGGATAAAACATAAGGTAGATATTTTCAGTTTTAGAGCATTCTTTTTCAGTAGGAAAAAAACTAAGGGCTACTAAAAAGAAAATAATCATTAAAATTATATGAAAATATATAAAAATAGCATGGGAAAATAAAGGGCAATTCTTTCATAAGTTAACCACTGAATAACAAGGAGTTATTATGTAAGTCTGATTTTCAAGTCAAAGAACGAAAGGGAAGAAATCATATGTTAAATCAAGATGTTTATGTAGAATGTCTTCCCTAAAATTTCCTTAGACTAATTAATTATAAATTAAACTGTTTGCAAACCTTCTCTGAAAAAATCATATCTGAAGTAATATATTTATTTTGCTTACTGTGAGGATCTGTTTTATAAAACAATCAGCAAATGCTATTCTTGAATATAATTGCCTATTTAATTTCAAACAGGAAATCAAAGTGGGGTGAAAATATAGAATGAAGCATTTCACACAGACAAGCATATGTATATTTCTGACACTTTAATTTCTACCTTTGGAAAGGAAAACACAGATGCTTCTATAAGCTTTCAGTGTCCCAGTTAGCCTGCTCTTAACTATCATGACAACACGTTTGATGACATGGATGAATGTATCTAAATCCCAAGTCTTTCTTCAAGCAAAACTGCAGTTCAGTACAGAAGGTCAATGACAACCTGCTTATTAAAGCCAAGTGTTTGTAAGTAGCAAGCAGCATATTCTTGTTAGGACTTGTCTGCCTGGTTTCCTATCTGATTTATGCAGGGACATGCATCTGTTTACCATACTAAATCCTGTTGTTCATCCTTTGCATGTGGCATATTCTTTACTCATTTCCTAGAGGCAGACAAACGGAACTGGCATTACTTTTAACACTCTCGAAAGACACGGTCAATGCAGATCTCCTCCTGCTTATTATTCAGCAGTGTCTGCCAGTAGATTTGGGAATCCCAAACAACAGTGTTGAAAGGGAAGGGTTAAATTCAGCTTGTTTAATGGCACTCTCTGTTCCTTGGATCATTCATCATATTCATGGAATCTGTTCCATGGAGGGACCTAAGGCTGCCAATTAAAATAAATTAAACTAGGTGGACAGCCATCAGAGTGAATGAGATCACTGTCATGATCTGAAGTAACTTTATTAATGGTGAGAAGATATGTTGTTACAGACAGTTCTTTTAATCTGCTCCAAAGGCCCACATATTCCCTGCAAAAATTTGTGTTTCTGAGGTATAATCTCTAGAGCTAAGCTCCCTGAGACGCGATCATATTAAGAGAAACCTGCTGGGGTACATGATTTAACATTAAAGTGAATTTATCAGCTACTCCCAACTTTTTGAGAGACTAATTGAATTATCAAAGGCTGCAATGGGGAATGTAAAGCCTTCTGAGAATGAATCTGTAATATATATAAAATCCTTAATTTGTGCCATGTGATTATCTTAAAATCTAGTAATAGCCTGGATGCTAAAACACACCTGAATTTAAGATTTCTTTTGCATGTCTAAAGCCAATCTCTACCCATCAAATTTATGGGAAATGTCAAGTGTTTGGGACAGGAAAAAAGACAAATTTATATAAGACATCTTATCTATTCTGTGTCATTTTTTTCAGTGTCTTCAGGTGTGCTGAGTACTCAGTAGGGTAAGTTGTATCAAATTTGTTATTCAGCTGTTTACAGTATTTATTTTAATCTTTCCTTTTTTTTGGCTTTCAGAAAGAACATACAATTTCCCTCATTTTTGGTGGGATCATGCATGATTAAAATAAAACATGAATGCATCATCTTCTTGAATTAGGGCATCTAATAGTGACAGAAAAGCTGCTATTAATGCAGAAATTAAGTTCATCTGTGAAAATCCAGCCTTGCCCAAAATTTTGCAAGATAAGTATCTGACAATTTATTTTTATTTTTTTACTGTGTGTATTTGACGTACATATAGGTTTGCAATTGTAGAACAGATCCTGGCAAAAGGGACCGGTGGACGGGGGCATGTGAGTCTGGCAAAGTTACAGGACGAAGGCAATTTATTATATCCCCCTGATATGTAGTTAGAGATCACTTTCATATACATACATTGTGAACATAAACGTCCACAATGATACTGGTGAATCTGTATTATAGAGACAAAGTTGTGTCTACAATACATACCCTGTAAATTGGAAGTATGAGAGTAAAGCTTGCAAGACTTGCATGACAGAACAAAATATACAAGACCAGCTTTGACCCTGTAAGCCTCCTATGCTGAAGTCAAGTGCAGTGACAAGCTGGAGGTGTTCACTGCATGGAGAGGTGAAAAGAGGTGATTGTAAAAAATGTGAAGGCAATTCTGTATCCATAATGTATTCATCCTAGAGCGCAAGGACGTGTGTTACAATGCCTTAACAAGCAGTTTTAGAGATACCAAGGTAAAAGCATGTAAAGAATCACAAATAAAGCATAATTCAACAAGATGCTATAAAGCATTAGAAAGGACATGTATTGTAATCTTGCTCTGTCATAGAAGTGTATTCTGTCCCTAGAACACAAATGGTGATAATTGCAAGTAATTAATAATTATACGAAGAACCATCTGCTTCTCTCTCATGCACAGAGCAAAATCAATAGTATTCCCAAAACATGCTAGCGGTGTTTACATTTCCCCATTCTCTTACGTAGACCTCTCAGAAGCATGCAGAAACCATTGCTCAGTGAAGTGGACCTGGAAGCATATCAGGAGAAGCTGAGGAGCTATTAGTTGCCTCTAATTTATTCTTCTAAATAGAAATTGTCTGTTTAAAGAGAAGGGAAAGAAAATATCAACTCCCCCCTCCTGCATTAAATGCACGTATAGTCTTCTAGTATTTGCAAATCAAATGTCTTGCCAGCCTCTCAAGAGCCTCAAAAATCAGACTGCCTGTCCCCGATTTTTGGAGCCTTGTTTCACTGATAAATCCATCTTCTGACCTTCCATCTGCCACCAAATGAAATGTAAACTTTTTCAAAGCTCTGAACAGTTTTGCATATTCACTGGCCTTCCATCATCTTTTTTCCACTAATATTTTTAGGTCTTGATAGTTTTGTCCTCCTTGAGCCTCTCCACAGGGCTGTTAGTCTCCCTGTGCTTAATTGTGATCACTAGACCTGTTTCTGTTGCACTGTCTACAAAGTTGTTAACACGTTAACAGTAACACGTAGTTCCATGAGCAGTGGAACTAATTAAAGCTTATTTTCTGCATTTTTTTCGTATTATTATTGACTAACATGTCTTGGAAGACAGAGTCTGCTTGAAGCTTTCTCTGTAACTAAGGCACTGTTAATGACTTTCTTCAGTGAAGAGTCTTCTGTGTCTAATAATCTATGACGTTAGTTTTTCATTATGTTGGGCACTTATATACTCCATTACAGCTGTCTATATCCACAAAATTTGTGGAAATTTTTTTTGAGGCCTGTGGCTTTGGATAGATACTGTTTCAGAAGTTACAGGTAATAGGGGAAACAGGCAGACAGAGATTGCAATTTCATGCAGTTATTTCTAAAAAATCCCTGAAAATTTATCTTTTTCATAACTATTGTTAAAAATTATCTCCCTACACAGAATTTGCATTTTTGTTTCTCGAATATATGGAAGACAGGTAGGAGATCATGTATGCTGCCAGAAGATACTTATTGACTAGTTTTTTCAAATATCACTTGCTGGCAAAATATATGCAAAATATATTTAAATGACTTCTTGTTGAGAAGCAGATTAGCCTGATTAAAGACATTCACTAAAGTTTCCACACTGATTCTGACACTGGACTAACTCAGACACTTCCACTCAGCATGCAGTACTGCTTTGTGCTGTTCACACAGACAGGTACATATATTTACTCCTAAGGAATGTGTTGGGACATAGCCCGAAATTCTGACACTTGCATGCCTCCAAGGAAGGTGTCTATATGCCAGACAGGTGTCTAACTTCCCATTATAGTACACTGAGACCTACTTAAAAGACTCAATACCATGCACACACTACTGTAGATATTTGCAGTTGATCTGAATGCAATTGCTAATTGGGTGTATGAACGTGGACTAAAATTGCACTCCAAATGTCTAAACATAGATGGAGGTTACCATGTCACGCAGAAGTAGTGGAAAATACTTGGTTCCCTACCCTAAATACAGTCTTCTATGATAAGACACTTTGCACAGAATTTTGGCAGTAATTACAATGAGGGCTGCAGAACTGACATCTAATTGGATTATTTTTTTTACTGTGTTAGGAAAGTCCTATTCTGATTAATCAGTCTTGCTAGAAAAATGTGCTATTTATTTCACAGCAGTTTTCGAGAAAGTGTTCTGAAATTTCTTGGAAGATACGCTCCAGCTTGTTGTGCCCAGCTGTGTTACATCACACAACACCACACTTACACATGACTGATGAAAACCTTATTATCTGACACTAGCTAGCCAAGAAAGAACTAATTTAACTTGCTTATATTCCCACTCCTTCCATAAGGAAAAAGATTTCCTAGTGCTACTTTAAAATAATTGAGCAGATTAGTTTCTGTACTCTCACACTTGGAGCAAAGGACAACAAAGTAGAAGTTGCAGAAGGTCACAGGACAGAGTTAACCACAAGAGGCCAATATATTTCTATCAGATAAAAATGTGAAGATTGGCGGGAAGGGAGGGAAAAGCCAAAGCTGTGGAAATAATTTTGCTGTGAACTGTTTCTTTAAATCAGAATAGCAATTTTAGACTTACCACTCTCCAGCATGAACTAAGTTATAAACCTTCAACCAACAAAAATTATCACTTATTTGGACACAGTTTTAAGCAGTTTTTGAGAAAGTGTTCTGAAATTTCTTGGAAGGTATCTAAGTAGCATCCAAGATCAGCTCAAACAAGGAAGGAAAAATTATGAATATAAACTTCCAGGTCAATAAACTCTAGCCTACCAAGCTTAAGCATGCCTGGAAGTGTTCCAAGGCCAGGCTGGATAAGGTTTTGAACAACCTGGTTTAGTGGAAGGTGTCCCTGCCCATGGCAGGGGGTTTGGAACTAGATGATCTTTAAGGTCCCCTTCAAACCAAACCATTCTACAATTCTATGATTCTGTGATTTTCTACCCGAGTAGAAAAAAAATTTTTTTAAATAGAACATTTATCAATAGGTTATTATGAAGAATTTAAAGCACACAAAATTTTATAAGTATGTACATAATACACGTTGGCAAATATGCAGAAAGAGAGAATGTCTGTTATATACCTGCTTTTCTAAAATGCAAAATCACATTAAAACCAAAAATAACAGTGATTATAAAAAATTCCCAGTCCACCTTATAAAACAGTTTCTTTTCCTCACTAATTCAGAAATCTCTTAAAGCTTAACTTAGTTTACTTATAACTTAGTTGTGGTTGAGCTCAGCTGTACTAGGTGTGGCTATGTTTGTTTGCTTTTTTTCCCATTAAACTGGTACTAAGCAAAACTGGAAGGAAAATAAAGTTATGTAACACAAAAGAAGTAAGCTCTAAACCAGAATGCATTTTTACATGAAGATTGTTTTACCAGTATCAGTTCCTTCATAAATATATAGGAAAATTACATGACTTACTTCCATAACCTAAAAACAAGAACTAATTTTGCTTTGGGGGGGGAAATTTGGTGAATTTTAAAAGATGTCCAAACTGGCCTAACTGAAGCTGTTCCACACCTCCGGGGTTTTATTCAAAAGGAGATGAGCTGAAATGGAAACAATGGGAATTTTTAATCCTACACACAGCTGAGTATCTCCTTTTAGAAATACGTATGTGTACCTGTAGCGATGAGCAGGAGAAATACCTTCTGAAAAGCATGTTTGCTTTCATGAAATATAAACTATTACAAAATATATGAAAAGCAACATATTACTTAATAATTGTTTTAATTTTCCTTTTTTATTCTTCAGTCTTTTGTTTCTCATCTTGTTTTTCTTTCTGTCCATGTTTCTCTTCCTCTGTTCCTCCTTCAAAACATGTAATACAGTGCTCTTTTGCTAGCTGACTTACAGTTTTCTGAAGTGCTTTTTTCCACGTTTTCATTGAATAAAAATATCGAGAATTAAAATTAAGCCATAGAATTAATCTCCAAAGCTAAAAAAACCCCTGAATTGTTACTACCTTTGGTTATTTTAATTTGCATATTGCAATTAGTTCTGGGGGTTTTCCTCATGAAGTACAGATTTAATAAACTTATTATTGTATACTGGCTGCAGTTACATGACACCGAGTGAGACATGGAGTAAGTCACAGGCACTCACACAGGCAAAAAGCAGAAATAATGTTTCAAGATTTATATTTTTGGTCAGGTATAGAATTTCTCACAATATGGACAGGCAGATTATAAATGAAAAATTTTCCCATTCTCAGCTGAAATCTGTGATTTGTAGTAAAACAGGTAACAATGAGACAAAGTATTTCACGCTTTAGCAAAAACCACCTTTTCAATAAATTTACACTAGATAGTAATGAGGTATATTTTGCAATGTTTAATCTGCTCTAAAAAAAAAAAAAAAAAAAGTGAGAAGTAATTCTTCTGTCTGGCTCTTGGGTATTAAGTCCCTATATCTTTTATTTCGACAGTTCAGCTTCAGGCTATAAAATAAAAGAACCTGTTCTACATCTACTATTTAAAACAAGGGCAGAAAAACTAAACTTCCATCAATCTGCTGTCTTTGTTCTATGGCTTATCTATGGCAAAAAAATGAATCATAAGAAAGATTTGTTCTGATTCCAAAGACCGATCCATCAACCTGCTGGTATCTGTGAACCATGCTTTTCTATAGAGATTGGTGGTAATGGTGCAGTTGCAGTATTAAACATACTATAACACTGAGGTACTGCTATTCACTTACAATTACAGTAAGGATCTGTAATACGAATGCATCTGGAAAATGTGCATGCATACACCACGCACTGAAGTAATATGTGTTCATATTACTTCAAAAAACATATCATGGTTTTTCCACATCTATACCTCATCTAATTTAGGGCCCGGTGCCCCACGATCATGCGGTACGCGACGGGGTAGAAGCGGCGCCGCATCCGTCCGCCCCTCCGGTCCCGCCCACGAGCGGCGCTCCGCACCGGGCCCGCCCCGGAGAGGCGGGCGGCCGGCTACC